>WWNC01000022.1:16865000-16915000 GCA_011125475.1 Melanerpes aurifrons
CCTGTCAGCCTGACCTCAGTGCCAGGCAAGATCATGGAACAGGTCATCCTGAGTGCAATCACACAGCACTTAGAGGATGGCCAAGGGATCAGGCCTAGCCAGCATGGATTTAGGAAGGGCAGGTCCTGCCTGACCAACCTGATCTCCTTCTATGCCCAGGTGACTGCCTGGTGGATGTGGGGCAGGCTGTGGATGGAATCTGCCTGGACTTCAACAAGGCCTTTGACACTGTCCCCCACAGCAAACTGCTGGCCAAGCTGTCAGCCCCTGGCTTCGACAGCAGCACTCTGAGCTGGATTAGGAACTGGCTGGAGGCTGAGCCCAGAGAGTGGTGGTGAATGGTGCCACATCCAGCTGGCAGCCAGGCACTGGAGGTGTCCCCCAGGGATCAGTGCTGGGCCCCATCCTCTTTAACATCTTTATTGATGATGTGGATGAGGGGATAGGTCCATCATCAGTAAATTTGAGATGAAACCATGCTGGGGGCAGGATTGGATCTGTTAGAGGGTAGGAGAGCTCTACAGAGGGACCTTGACAGGCTGAACAGATGGGCAGAGTCCAACATGATGTAATTTAACAAGTCTAAGTGCCAGGTGCTGCACTTTGGCCACAAAAACCTCATGCAGTGCTTCAGGCTGGGGTCAGAGTGGCTGGAGAGCAGCCAGGCAGAAAGGGACCTGTGGGTACAGGTTGATACTAGGCTGAAGATGAGGCAGCAGTGTGCCCAGGTGGCCAAGAAGGCCAATGGCATCCTGGCCTGGATGAGAAATAGTGCAGCCAGCAGCAGCAAGGAGATCGTTCTGCCCCTGTACTCAGCACTGGTTAGGCCACACCTTGAGTCCTGTGTCCAGTTCTGGGCCCCCCAGGTTTGGAAAGATGTTGAGTTGCTGGAAGGTGTCCAGAGAAGGGCAAGAAAGCTGGGGAGGGGTTTGGAGCACAGCCCTGTGAGGAGAGGCTGAGGGAGCTGGGGTTGTTTAGCCTGGAGAAGAGGAGGCTCAGGGGAGACCTTGCTCTCTCCAACTCCCTGAAGGGAGGTTGTAGGCAGGTGGGGGTTGGCCTCTTCTCCCAAACAAGCAGCAGCAGAACAAGAGGACACAGTCTCAAGCTATGCTAGGGGGAGTTTCAGCTGGAGGTGAGGAGAAAGTTCTTCCCAGCAAGAGAGATTGGCCATTGGAATGTGCTGCCCAGGGAGGTGGTGGAGTCACCGTCCCTTGAGGTGTTTGAGACTGTATTGCCCTAAGCATGCACTCTGACAGTTCCCATATATTGCTCAGCCTGTCCACAAAGAGCTGTACCTACAGAGGGATGGCTCCACGTGTACTCGTAGCCGTCCACATTTATCACAGGCATGACGTAGAAATCAAAGCGCTCCAGAAGCGCCGTCATGGTCCGGTCTCTCTCACGCACATGGATTGCCTGTGAAACACAGGGGAAAGTTACTAAACACTGTGATGGCTTGAAGTTTCCCCCCCAGCATTAACTTTTTAGCCAGACTAACTCAGTTAGATGCAAATGAAGCTGTATTTGTAAGCAAAAACTACACTCTACAATGCAATGAATACGTACAAAATGGAGAGGGTTTACAATGCTGTACAGATAGTTACAATTAGCAAACAACACACACACACACACACCCGGGTCAAAAAAAAGACCAGGGAAGCTACTCCACTGCCCCTCCTCGCCCCAAACCTCCCAGACAGACCTGTACCAAGAGAGAGAGAGGAGTTCAGGGAAAGCGGGAAGGGAAGGGAAGGGAAGGGAAGGGAAGGGAAGGGAAGGGAAGGGAAGGGAAGGGAAGGGAAGGGAAGGGAAGGGAAGGGAAGGGAAGGGAAGGGAAGGGAAGGGAAGGGAAGGGAAGGGAAGGCAAGGCAAGGCAAGGCAAGGCAAGGCAAGGCAAGGCAAGGCAAGGCAAGGCAAGGCAAGGCAAGGCAAGGCAAGGCAAGGCAAGGCAAGGCAAGGCAAGGCAAGGCAAGGCTGCTCTCCAGCCACTCTGACCCCAGCCTGTAGCGCTGCCTGGGGTTGTTGTGGTCAATGTGTAGAACCTGGCACTTAGATGTGTTAAATCTCATGCCCTTGGACTGTGTTAGACTTCTTAAATGACGTCATGTTGGACTCTGCCCATCTGTCCAGCCTGTCGAGGTCCCTCTCCAGAGCTCTCCAAGCCTCTAACAGATCAACACCTGCCTCCAGCTTGATGTCATCTGCAAACTTACTGATGATGGACTCAATCCCCTCATCCACATCATCAATAAAGATATGGAACAGGATGGGGCCCAGCACTGATCCCTGGGGCACACCGCTAGTGCCTGGCTGCCAGCTGGCTGTGGCACCATTCACCACCACTCTCTGGGCTCAGCCCTCCATCCAGTTCCTAACCCACCTCAGAGTGCTGCTTTCCAAGCCATGGGCTGACAGCTTGGCCAGGAGTTTGCTGTGGGGGACGGTGTCCAAGGCCTTGCTGAAGTCCAGGCAGACCACATCCACTCTCTGGGCTTGGCCCTTCAGCCAGTTCCATCAATAGACTCTGTCCTAAATCACACCTTTTTAGTTATTTATTTATGCCTTACTTAAACCACCTTGTTTTTTTTCCATTTTAAATCCTTGATTCCCTCAGGCCATGGATTTCCCTAACTAAATGGGAAATGCCAATCTTTGTGCAATCTTAATGGCAAAAAGAAATGCTAAAGGATGGACCCATAATAAAACATGCCCAGGTTTTGCTAGAGAGAGCCAAGGACTTCTCTCTGTGTGTGTGCAAATGTGTATTAATGTCAGGCTCTGAAATGTTACTTCGTGAGGTGATATGGAAATAAAGCTTGAATTTAAAGCACATAAATTAGATCCAGGAGATGGAGAACCTCAATGCTCAGCTTGTTAGCCCTGAAAAATGCTGCAGGGACATGTCACTGGCAAAGTGACAGCACAGCTGGTAATTATTTGAAGCAGCATGGAAAGGGGAAATGCATTTCTCTTCAAGGGAATCCTGAAGGCTGGGGTTATCAGTGGGTCACAAGATCCATTCAGCTGTATCTGTCCCTAACTGATGCAGTCTCCTTAAATCATAGTATCATAGTATCATTCAGGGTTGGAAGGGACCACAAGGATCATCTAGTTCCAACCCCCCTGCCATGGGCAGGGACACCCCGCACTACATCAGCCTGGCCACAGCCTCAGCCAGCCTGCTCTTAAACACCTCCAGGGACGGGGCCGCAACCACCTCCCTGGACAACCCATTCCAGGGCTTCACCACTCTCATGGGGAAGAACTCCCTCCCCACCTCCACCTTCATTCCATTCCCCCTAGTCCTATCACTCCCTGAGATCCTCAGAAGTCCCTCCCCAGCCTTCCTGGAGGCCCCCTTCAGATACTGGAAGGCCACAATTAGGTCACTTTGCCTTCCCCATCACTGACCATTCATAACTAAACTTCTCTGCTGCTCATGCTTTGAAGTTTCTTTCATACTTTGGGCTCTTTTGTTTTAAATCCACAGGACTTTCTGTCTCTCACCACACACTCCTCCCCCTACTGACACACACATACATGCACACACTTCTATGCACACACACTCCCTGCTACGTATGCAACTTAGACACAATTCTCCTGTGTTGGTGTTTTGGAGGCAAATGGATTAAGACTTTATGGAACTTAGAGTGCAGCTGAGTAGAGCAGGTAACTGGCATCAAGAGTTTTTGCTTTGCTTTGCAAATGGCAGTCAGATGTGATTGTCTACTCACGTGGCCTATGAACCACAGGCAGAAAGCAGGAGAAATCCATTCTCTGGCATGGATGCCACAGTCAATCCATATAGCACTTTTGGGATATCTCTGGCTTTTAGAAAGCTGACAAAAGAGAGATTGTATTAAAATGTCACTGTTGTAAAGTATAACACGTAAAAGTGAAAGTGAAAAGGGTAACCAAGATGGCAGTAAAAGTGTTTGTCAGGGAGAGAGTGCTTAGACTGGTCCTGGGCTGGGATATTGCTGTCCATAACGTCCACATAAAGACAGCCACACAGAGGCTGCTTGCAGCAAGCTTCTAACATAGACATCACGACTACAGCAAGATCTGAGGTATAGTATAGTATAGTATCAGTCAGGGTTGGAAGGGACCACAAGGATCAGCTAGTTCCAACCCCCCTGCCATGGGCAGGGACACCTCACACTACATCAGCCTGGCCACAGCCTCAGCCAGCCTGGCCTTAAACACCTCCAGGGATGGCATCCCAAACACCTCCCTGGACTATCCATTCCAGGGCTTCACCACTCTCATGAGGAAGAACTTCCTCCTCACCTCCAGCCTCAATCTCCCCACCTTCAGCTTCATTCCATTCCCCCTAGTCCTAGCACTAGCTCAGATCCTGCGCAGTCCCTCCCCAGCCTTCATGTTGGCCCCCTTCAGATCCTGGAAGGCCACAATGAGGTCACCTGGGAGCCTTCTCTTCTCCAGACTGAACAGCCCCAACTCCTTCAGTCTGTCCTCATAGAAGAGGTGCTCCAGCCCTCTGCTCATCCTCATGGCCCTTCTCTGGACACCTTCCAGCACCTCCACATCCCTCTTGCAATAGGGGCTCCAGAACTGGAGGCAGGACTCCAGGTAGGGTCTCCCCAGAGCTGAGTAGAGGGGGAGGATCACCTCCCTTGCCCTGCTGGCCACACTTCTCTTGCTGCAGCCCAGGATCTGACAGGTCACCAGTTCTTTAGGGCAACAAACTAGGCTGGTTTCATAGTCACCACATCAGTATTTCATGCCTTTGGATGATGGCCTGCATGTGATAACTTCTTTATGGCCCAATAAGGAACCTAATGTGGTCTAATGCCTTTGCAAAGGTAATGGACCTTGCTAGGAGGACTTAGGAAGTGTATAAACCCCATAAATACACACATAGAAGCATAGATTTGGGAAAATGTCCTGGCAAACCCCTTTGCTTGCTTGCATTGGTCCTGGGAAAGTGTTTGCAGTAAGGCACAGCTATACCTTCAGAACATAAAGTGGTCTCTTTTCATAGGATGATCCAATATATATTTTCTGGAGGAGGTCAGAATGCACTTTCACTATTTCTTCCATCCAATAATATATCTGCAAGGATAAAGTTACAAAATAAATAGATCTTCTCCCTACTGTTTTCAGAGCATCATAGAATCATCAACCAGGTTGGAAAAGACCTCAGAGATCGTCAAGTCCAACCTATTGCCTAATACCTAACACCTCCTGACAAATAAATCATGGCTCCAAGTGCCATATCCAAGCCTTTTTTGAACACCTCCAGGGACAGTGACTCCACCACCTCCCTGGGCAGCACATTCCAATGGCCAATCTCTCTTCTGGGAAGAGCTTTCTCCTCACCTCCAGCCTAAACTTCCCCTTGGCACAGCTTGAGACTGTGTCTTCTTGTTCTGGTGCTGGCTGCCATTCTCAACCCTGAGTCAAATTTTACCCCTTGAATCTTCAGAAGACTGCAAGAAAAATATCTTACCTCTTTCATGGAGTGGTAGTTTTCATAATATGATGAAGATCTCCGTGGGTTGACTGTGTCATTGACAGTCTGCTTTTCAATGAGTGCTTGAACATCTCCCAGTGAGACTCTGAAGCACAAAGAAAGAGCATGAGAGGATTTGGTCCTGGCTGGGGGCCAGATGCCCACCAAAGCTGCTCTATCATTCCCCTTCTTAGATGGACAAGGCAGAGGGAAAATATAACCAAAGGCCCATGAGTCAGTATAGGAGCAATTTAATAGGATGCAAAAGCAAAGGCCACACACAGAATCAAGACTAAACAAATATATCATAGAATCTATAAGGTTGGGAAAAGACCTCAAGTCCAACCTATCACCCAACACCTCAGGATTAACTAAACCATGGCTCCAAGTGCCACATCCAAGCCTTTTTTGAACACCTCCAGGGATGGTGACTCCACCACCTCCCTGGGCAGCACATCCCAATGGCCAATCTCTCTTTCTGGGAAGAACTTCCAAACATCCAGCCTAAACCTCCCTGGCACAGCTTGAGACTGTGTCCTCTTGTTCTGGTGCTGCTTGCCTGGGAGAAGAGGCCAACCCCCCACCGGGCTACAACCTCCCTCCCTTCAGGGAGTTGTAGATAGCAAGAAGGTCTCCCCTGAGCCTCCTCTTCCCCAGGCTAAGCAACCCCAGCTCCCTCAGCCTCTCCTCACAGGGCTGTGCTCAAGACCTCTACCCAGCCTTGTTGCCCTTCTCTGGACATGTTCAAGAGGATCAATGTCCTTCTTAAATTGAGGGGCCCAGAACTGGACACAGTACTCAAGGTGTGGCCTAACCAATGCAGAGTACAGGGGCACAATGATTTCATTGTCCTTGCTCAGCCAAACCAAATACAGAGCACAGCCTCCTGTTAAACAAATGACAACTTTAGAGAAGCAGTCATGATAGCAAAGGGAAAAAATACATACCTGTACTGAATGGTCAAGTTCCTTAGCTGAGCTTTTATGCTGTTTGTGCTGGATGCCCTGACATAGAAATGCACTTCTCTGTCCTTCTTGATGTTTTCAACCACAACAGGTTGCCAGAGAATGACCTGCAAAGTTTCAAAAAACTATTTTAGTTCCTTTGAGTGCAGAAAGAAAAGCACATTCTTACTAACATTGAATAAATGCACTGAAAATAATCCAAGCATCTCTTTTCAGCTCAAGATACCACTCAAAACAAACAGTGTAGCGTTCCCTGTGTAGCCATAAGGTCTCCCCTGAGCCTCCTCTTCTCCAGGCTAAACAACCCCAGCTCCCTCAGCCTCTCCTCACAGGGCTGTGCTCAAGGCCTCTCCCCAGCCTCGTTGCCCTTTCTCAGACACATTCAAGTGTCTCAATGTCCTTCTTAAACTGAGGGGCCCAGAACTGGACACAGGACTCAAGGTGTGGCCTAACCAATGCAGAGTCCAGGGGCACAATGACTTCCCTGCTCCTGCTGGCCACACTATTCCTAATGCAGGCCAGGATGACATTGGCCCTCTTGGCCACCTGGGCACACTGCTGGCTCATGTTCAGCCTACTATCAACCATCATCCCCAGGTCCCTTTCTGCCTGGCTGCTCTCCAGTCACTCTGACCCCAGCCTGGAGCACCGCATGGGGTTGTTGTGGCCAATGTGCAGAACCTGGCACTTGGATGTGTTCAATCTCCTGCCCTTGGACTCTGCCCATCTGTCCAGCCTGTCAAGGTCCCTCTGCAGAGCTCTCCTATCCTCTAACAGATCAACTCCTGCCCTCAGCCTGCTGTCATCTGCAAACTTACTGATGATGGACTCATCCAGATCATCAATAAAGATATTAAAGATCATGGGGCCCAGCACTGATCCCTGGGAGACACCACTAGTGCCTGGCTTCCAGCTGGCTGTGGCACCATTCACCACCACTCTCTGGGCTCAGCCTCCATTCAGTTCCTAACCCAGCTCAGAGTGCTGCTGTCGAAGCCAGGGGCTGACAGCTTGGCCAGCAGTGGGCTGTGGGAGACAGTATCCAAGGCCTTGCTAAAGTCCAGGTAGACCACATGCACAGCCTGCCCCACATCCACCAGCCAGTTCCCTGGTCATAGAAGGAATCAGGTTGGTGAAGCAGGACCTGCCCTTCCTAAATCCATGGTGGCTGGGCCTGATCCCTTGGTCATCCTGCAGGTGTGCTGTGATTGCCCCCAAGATGATCTGCTCCATAATCTTGCCTGGCACTGAGGTCAGGCTGACAGGCCTGGAGTTTGCAGGTTCCTCCATCCAGCCCTTGTGGATGGGCAATGCATTGAGGTGGTTATTGTGTTACATGTATTCAGGTCTGCTGAGAGTTATTTTCCCTGAGGGAATTTTGAGAATTAATGAAGATCAGACTGACCTTTGTAGTTATTGTATTCACTGATGTTTTGATCAGGGAGAAAATACAAATGCCAGAAGGGGTTTGAATATAGGTCAAGGCGAAGTAGCAATACAGAGATTAGAAAGGGGAGGAGACAAGGAAATGAGATTCTTCTGGGCAAAGTTAAGGCTTTTAGAATAATAAATCCAGAAGCCTATATATCAATAAAACACTGGAAATTTAGAACAAATAATATAAAAAAATAGAGAGGGGATAGGAATGGAATGGAATGGAATGGAATGGAATGGAATGGAATGGAATGGAATGGAATGGAATGGAATGGAATGGAAGAAGAGAATGGAATGGAATGGAATGGAATGGAATGGAATGGAATGGAATGGAATGGAATGGAATGGAATGGAATGGAATGGAATGGAATGGAATGGAATGGAATGGAAGAATGGAAGAATGGAATGGAATGGAATGGAATGGAATGGAATGGAATGGGAATGGAATGGAATGGAATGGAATGGAATGGAATGGAATGGAATGGAATGGAAGAAGAGAATGGAATGGAAAGAAGAGAATGGAATGGAATGGAATGGAATGGAATGGAATGGAATGGAATAGAATTGAATGGAATGGAATGGAATGGGATGCAATGGAATGGAATGGAATGGAATGGAACACTGTTCTTGATGCAGGCCAGGATGCCATTGGCCTTCTTGGCCACCTGGGCACACTGCTGGCTCATCTTTAGAGGCTGTCAATCAGCACCCCCAGGTCCCTTTCTGCCTGGCAGCTCTCCTGACCTCAGCCTGTAGCTCTGCATGGGGTTGCCATCTAAATCAGAAGGTAGCAGAATATTGAAACCCAAGCATTTTCTGGCTTGCTGTGTTAGGAAAAATGAATGAAACTGGGACAAATGTTTCTCCATGGAGGGGGCAGGTGTGGGGTGGTGGTGAAACAGCATTACAGCCCTTCAGTGAAAAATTTGGGCCAGAGATACAGAGGGATCTTTTACCTCAGTGGTGTTCAGTAAGTCCTGAAGGGCTTCAACCTGTTTGTCTGTTTGTGGGAGAGCCCACAGAACTTCATCCCTGAAAAACAAAGATATTTAGGGTAAAAACAGGCACTTGGAACTAATCTAGATCACACAAAAGTATAGAAGGATGCTCAGCCTTTCTCATCTTTTTCATCTGAGGGAGCTAGGGTTGCTTAGCCTGGAGAAGAGGAGACTCAGGGGTGACCTTATTGCTCTCTACAACTACCTGAAGATGTCCAGAGAAGGGCAACAAAGCTGGGGAGGGGTCTGGAGCACAAGCCCTGTGAGGAGAGGCTGAGGGAGTGGGGTTTGCTTAGCCTGGAGAGGAGGGGACTCAGGGGTGACCTTACTGTACTCTACAACTAAGGGAGGTTGTAGACAAGCAGAGGTTGGTCTCTTCTCCCAGGCAGCCAGCACCAGAACAAGAGGACACAGTCTCAGGGGCACCAGGGGAGGTTTAGGCTGGATGTTAGGAAGAAGCTCTACACAGAGAGAGTGATTGCCCATTGGAATGGGCTGCCTGGGGAGTCACCATCAGTGGAGGTGTTCAGGAGGAGACTTGATGGGGTGCTTGGTTGCATGGTTTAGTTGATTAGGTGGTGTTGGATGATAGGTTGGACACGATGATCTTGAAGATCTCTTCCAACCTGGTCTGGTCTATTCTATTCTATTCTATTCTATTCTATTCTATTCTATTCTATTCTATTCTATTCTATTCTATTCTATTCTACCCCACCCTACCCTACCCTACCCTACCCTATCCTATCCTATCCTATCCTATCCTATCCTATCCTATCCTATCCTATCCTATCCTATCCATCTTCCCTGGCTTGGCTTTCAGGAACTCTAGAAATTCAAGAGTGAAGATGCTGAACCCCATTCCAGCCTCTGCTGAAACCACAAGGAAAGAGGTTGTTCAAGGTTTTGTGGCAGTATCTACTTCTGGACTCTGAGATTGCTCCTCTGAGCTGGCACTGGGACAGCAGAAACCAGACCCAGATAATCCAGAGTGCAGCAGCACCACTGAAAAAAATAACCTAGACCAGGAGGAAGCTCTCCTGTTGCTCCAGAATTTCTCAGTGTCAGTCACTGCTCAGCTGAGACATGAGCCCTCTCAGTCTGGCAAAAATCCAAGCAGGATGTTCTGGTGATGTTCAGTGGCTTCAACCATCATAATTGCTACTCCAGTACAATCTTTCTGATCACATTTCTGTCCCTCTGCACATATGGTTTTAGGTGGTCTGTACCAGTGTTCTCCTGCTCTTTGTCCAGTAACTTATGGAATGATAGCATCATAGAATCAATAAGGTTGGAAAAGACCTCAGAGATCATCAAGTCCAACCTAGCACCCAGCACCTCAGGACTAACTAAACCATGGCTCCAAGTGCCACATCCAATCCCTTTTTGAACACCTCCAGGGATGGTGACTCCACCACCTCCCTGGGCAGCACATTCCAGTGGCCAATCTCTCTTTCTGGGAAGAACTTTCTCCTCACCCCCAGCCTAAACTTCCCCTGGTGCATCTTGAGACTGTGACCTCTTGTTCTGGTGCTGGTTGCCAGGGAACACTAATGCTTCCAGCACTAATGTTCAAATAAAAGTGGCAAGTCAGATATATCACCTTTAACAACTCATTATTTTAGCCATTTTAACCACCTGGGCTGGGAAGATTTGTGCTTTCCAGTGGGAAATGGTAGAGGGAGGTGATTATCCCCCTCTACTCAGCTCTGGGGAGACCCCACCTGGAGTACTGCCTCCAGCTCTGGAGCCCCTATTCCAAGAGGGATCTGGAGGGGCTGGAAGGTGTCCAGAGAAGGATGACGAGGATGATCAGAGGGCTGGAGTACCTCTCCTATGAGGACAGACTGAAGGAGTTGGGGCTGTTCAGTCTGGAGAAGAGAAGGCTCCCAGGTGACCTCATTGTGGCCTTCCAGTATCTGAAGGGGGCCTACAAGAAGGCTGGGGAGGGACTGCTCAGGATCTCAGGGAGTGCTAGGACTAGGGGGAATGGAATGAAGCTGGAGGTGGGGAGATTGAGGCTGGAGGTGAGGAGGAAGTTCTTCCCCATGAGAGTGGTGAAGCCCTGGAATGGGTTGTCCAGGGAGGTGGTTGAGGCCCCATCCCTGGAGGTGTTTAAGCCCAGGCTGGCTGAGGCTCTGGGCAGCCTGATCTAGTGTGGGGTGTCCCTGCCCATGGCAGGGGGGTTGGAACTAGATGATCCTTGTGGTCCCTTCCGACCCTGACTGATACTATGATACTATGAAATGCCCTGGTCTTCTGTAAGGGTCAGATATTCAATGTTTTATTTAAACATTAAATAAATGAAACTTCAGGTAGTACAGAGCAATATTCCTGCACTGAACTGACCTGAAGAGGTGTTTAGCTGTCCCCCCTACTGTCAGCCTCACACCTCCACAGCAATCCACAACAATACAGGGTCGCAACGCAAATGGAAGTGAAAGATCCTTTTTTGTGAGACATGAACCCCATGGTGTTCATCTGTCACAGGTCAGCCACTGCTGTGTGGGGCAGAGCTGCAGAAGGGCTCTGAGACATAGAATCATAGAATCAATAAGGTTGGAAAAGACCTCAGAGATCATCAAGTCCAACCTAGCACCTAACACCTCGGGACTAACTAAACCATGGCTTCAAGTGCCACGTCCAATCCCTTTTTGAACACCTCCAGTGATGGTGACTCCACCACCTCCCTGGCCAGCACATTCCAATGGCCAATCTCTCTTTCTGGGAAGAACTTTCTCCTCACCCCCAGCCTAAACTTCCCCTGGTGCAGCTTGAGACTGTGTCCTCTTGTTCTGGTGCTGCTTGCCTGGGAGAAGAGACCAACCCCCACCGGGCTACAACCTCCCTTCAATAAGGGATATAAGGTCTCCCCTGAGCCTCCTCATCTCCAGACTAAACAACCCCAGCTCCCTCAGCCTCTCCTCATAACTCACTGTTATTTGTGTAGGTGCCTGAGTCCTGGCAGCAGGCTGTGTTTTAATGGTGATGCCTGTAAGTTGTTCAGCTTGTTTAATACCCTCACACGAGGGCCTTAGCCTTTTACTTCCTACCTATTGCAACATCTCAGGTTTTCCAACCAGCTGTGCATGTGGAAAACAAAAGCACTTAGCCTGTCTTCATTTGTGACATATGTCCTCATGCTTCAAGGCAGCGTTTGGTTGGAGGGCATTCCCGAAGCTTATCGATAGGCAACCATAAAAGCTGCTTCTGAAACTGTCTACAAATACCAAATGGTTATTCAAAAATGATTGATGACTGGGGAAAAAGACACCAAAACCCAATCATAAAAGCTCCTCTAGAGGAAAACAGATTGTTAGCACTCTCTGAAATGGTTTCTCTGTCTCCCCCCGCCCCCCGAAGTAATTCATTTGAGTTCTTGTTTTAAGGCAAATTATTTTCCCCCATTAGGTTTCTGAACGCCCTTCGTCGGCACTCGACAGCACTGAATGAACAGAATTGATTTGCACTTAGGCCCAAAAAGAAGAGTCTTGATATGATTAAAACCACAGGATTTATGGATGCAAAGAAGACTGGGAGTCATTTTCATTTCTCCCACCGTCTACACGTTAAATTGAACCGCATATCCAATTACCAGAGCGGTGTATAAACGTCAACCTCTGCCAAACGTTTTCTTAGGCAAGCTGGAGTTACTGCCTCTGTACTTTCCCTGTCCCACTCACACACTAACAAGCCCAGGAGCACCAGCAGCTCTTTACCTTGGAAGAGCGAAGACATGCTTCTCCTGAATCCAGATAAACAGGGCAAAAAAGAGCAGGCAAAACTTCATCTTCACAGAGTGCACTTGGAAAGCCAAAGGTTCAGGACCCACATTATTGATTTCCAAAAGCTTATTGAAGGAGTGGTTAAATTTTAATACTGTCTCTCACCTCAACCCCAAGCAGGCTAAATCAACATGAGAGAGCTCCCTACTCACCTTGGTGTCATCTGCCTGCAAAAGGATAAAGTACACTTGGGGCATTTCCACAGTATCACAGTATCACAGTATCGCTTAGGTTGGAAAGGACCTCGAGGATCATCGAGTCCAACCTATCAACACAGACCCCATGACTAGACCATGGCACCAAGTGCCACATCCAATCCCCTCTTGAACGCCTCCAGGGTCGATGACTCAACCACCTCCCTGGGCAACCCGTTCCAATGACAAATGACTCGCTCGGTGAAGAACTTCCTCCTCACCTCCAGTCTAAACCTCCCCTGGCACAGCTTGAGACTGTGTCCCCTTGTTCTGGTGCTGGTTGCCTGGGAGAAGAGACCAACCCCCTCCTGGCTACAACCACCCTTCAGGAAGTTGTAGAGGGCAATGAGGTCACCCCTGAGCCTCCTCTTCTCCAGGCCAGTCACTTTGTCATCAAAGCTTTTGTGTCATTTCATTGTGGGCATGAGCCACAGACACAAGAAAGAACACCAAGCACAAAGGTTTTGTGATCCTTTAATAGAAGGTGTCCAGAGGAGGGCAAGAGAGCTGGGGAGGGGTTTGGAGCACAGCCCTATGAGGGGAGGCTGAGGGAGCTGGGGTTTCTTAGCCTGGAGAAGCACAGGCACTGCAGAGAAGTGGGAGCTCTACTGGTTGGAAAAGACCTCAGGGATCATGAAGCCCAATCTATCACCCAACACCATCTAATCAACTAAACCGTGGCACACCCAGTCTCTTTTTAGACACTTCCAGTGATGGTGACTCCATCACGACCTCCCTGGGCAGAACATTCCAATGGCCAATCTCTCTTTCTATGAAGAACCTCTTCCTAACATCCAGCCTAAACATGCCCTGGCACAGCTTGAGACTGTGTCCTCTTGTTCTGCTGCTGGTTGCCTAGGAGAGGAGTCCAACCCCCAACTGGCTACAACCTCCCTTCAGGGAGTTGGAGAGAGCAAGAAGGTCTCCCATGAGCCTCCTCTTCTGCAGGCTAAGCAACCCCAGCTCCCTCAGCCTCTCCTCACAGGGCTGTGCTCCAAACCCCTCCCCAGCTTTGTTGCCCTTCTCTGGACACCTTCCAGCAACTCAACATCTTTCCTAAAGTGAGGGGCCCAGAACTGGACACAGGACTCAAAGTGTGGCCTAACCAGTTCAGTGTACATGGGCACAATAACTTCCCTGCTCCTACTAGCCACACTATTCCTGATGCAGGCCAGGATGCCACTGGCCTTCTTGGCCACCTGGGCACACTGCTGGCTCAGAATGTCCCAGATAAACTGGGAAGAAAAATGCAGTCTTAAAAACCACTCTGAAAGGCAGCTGACAAACAGCTGAGTTAATCAAAGCATTTCCTTTTGGTAATCTCAACCCTTGTTTGATTTTCTGCTCAATTGAAAATTAACTCACATTTCTATGCTTTTCTTTATTATGGCCTGGAGGAAATAAGATTGAATTTAAAGTGAAATTAAAGAGAAGGCTCCGAGGTGACCTCATTGTGGCCTTCCAGGATCTGAAGGGGGCCTACAGGAAGGCTGGGGAGGGACTGCTCAGGATCTCAGGGAGTGCTAGGACTAGGGGGAATGGAATGAAGCTGGAGGTGGGGAGATTGAGGCTGGAGGGGAGGAGGAAGTTCTTCCCCATGAGAGTGGTGAAGCCCTGGAATGGGTTGTCCAGGGAGGTGGTTGAGGCCCTGTCCCTGGAGGTGTTTAAGCCCAGGCTGGCTGAGGCTGTGGCCAGGCTGATGTAGTGTGGGGTGTCCCTGGCCATGGCAGGGGGGTTGGGACTAGATGATCCTTGTGGTCCCTTCCAACCCTGACTGATACTATGATACTATAAAGAACTGTTGCAAAGGGAAAATTCACCCATTTGAATGCTTCCCTTCTTCAACAAATGTTTTTGGGTTGTTTTTTTTTTCTCTAATTGGGAACCTCATCAAAACTGAACTTTTTCAGTAGCTTTTTTGATGCTGATGAATCAGCATCCACTGTAGAAGAGCTGCTTGGTCAAAAAATCTGCCTGAGTTCAAAGGATTTGCTGTATCTGGATGAATTATTCCTTGTGCCAGGGGAGGTTTAGGCTGGATGTCAGGAAGAAGTTCTTCCCAGAAAGAGAGGCTGACCATTGGAATGTGCTGCCCAGGGAGGTGGTGGAGTCACCATCACTGGAGGTGTTCAGGAGGGGATTGGATGTGGCACTTGAAGCCATGGCTTAGTTACTCCTGAGATGTTAGGTGATAGGTTGGACTTGATGATCTCTGAGGTCTTTTCCAACCTTATTCATTCTATGATCTTGATTTATTTGTGAAAACTACACTTGGGAATTAGGAGGGGCAGTATATAAACCTCCTGGTACCATAACTATTTTCCATTCTGAAACATAATCACACTTTTCAGGCAATTTTAAAGAGATATTTCTACTCTTTCGGCTGAATCTGCTGTCATTTCCCTCCCTCTCCTCTTTAGAATGGAATGGAATGGAATGGAATGGAATGGAATGGAATGGAATGGAATGGAATGGAATGGAATGGAATGGAATGGAATGGAATAGAATAGACCTTTGAGATCACTGAGTCCAACCTATCACCCAATACCATCTAATCAACTAAACCATGGCACCAACTGCCCCATCAAGTCCCCTCTTAAACACCTCCAGTGATGGTGACTCCATCACCTCCCTGGGCAGCACATTCCAATGGCCAATCTCTTGCTGGGAAGAACTTCTTCCTAACATCCAACCTAAACCTCCCCTGGCACAGCTTGAGACTGTGTCCTCGTGTTCTGGTGCTGGTTGCCTGGGAGAAGAGACCAACCCCTACCTGGCTACAGCCTCCCTTCAGGTAGTTGATACATGTGCCCTCTGGAGGTGTTGTGTCTCAATCAGATCAAGCTCTGGCAGAACTCTGTGGTGATTTAAGATGCCAGTGCCCAAAAAGGTGCAGGAGAAAACTCCAGGCATCCACATGCCAGATAAATTAGGGTGGTTAATACTCCTCAAGGTGCCTGAACCAGCATACACTGAGATGCTGGACTGTGCCTGGCCATTGTGCTGGGCTCCTGTAGCTGCTCTTGCTAGTGAAGGAGATCCAGATCCCAGAAAATCCTCAAATGAAACAAGGCAAAGGAGCAACTGCCTGCAGTGCTGTAGCTGTATGGTTTTGAGCAGTTGGTGCAGTACCACTGAGTAATTTCCAGCAACATTCAGCAGCAGCACCCTTGGCTTTCAGCAGCCAGGCGTCGTGAGGCTTCCTCGAAGCCCAAACAGGACCTACATGTGGCTTTCCCCTTTGATCCCAGGGCCTGCACAGTATTTATCAGCCAGATTTTAATTCACAAGCCTCCTCCTGCATGGATATTCTCAGATCTCAGTCTGTATTTCAGCATGTGCCAGAGCCCATGCTAACTTCACACCGTCTGTTTGTAGCAGCAAACCTGTTAACAAGCACACAGAAGGGGAAGGAAAAGGAGAGGTCAGCTGTTATCAGAAGCCACATCCCTCAGATCTTTTCCCCTGGTTGGGCTCAGCATTTTCTGCTATTATTTTGATCTTCCAGAATCCTCTTGTTTCTAGTTAATGAGCAACAAGTCCCTCCAGGGAGGGGTAATCGTGCCAGCGGGGCAGTGTGCCTGAGGCAGGATAGAAAAGCCATGTGAGTCTGTGCTGTCCATTGGGAAGGGAAGGGAAGGGAAGGGAAGGGAAGGGAAGGGAAGGGAAGGAAGGGAAGGGAAGGGAAGGGAAGGGAGAAGGGGGAGAAGGGAAGGGAAGGGGAAGGGAAGGGAAGGGAAGGGAAGGGAAGGGAAGGGAAGGGAAGGGAAGGGAAGGGAAGGGAAGGAAGGGAAGGGAAGGGAAGGAAGGGAAGGGAAGGAAGGGGAAGGGAAGGGAAGGGAAGGGAAGGGAAGGGAAGGGAAGGAAGGGAAGGGAAGGGAAGGGAAGGGGAAGGGAAGGGAAGGGAAGGGAAGGAAGGGAAGGGAAGGGAAGGGAAGGAAGGAAGGGAAGGGAAGGGAAGGGAAGGGAAGGGAAGGGAAGGGAAGGGAAGGGAAGGGAAGGGAAGGGAAGGAAGGGAAGGGAAGGGAAGGGAAGGGAAGGGAGGGGAGGGAGGGGAGGGGGGGAGGGGGGGAGGGAGGGAGGGGAGGGGAGGAGAGGAGAGGGAGGGAGGAGAGGGAGAGGAGAGGAGAGGAGAGGAGAGGAGAGGAGAGGAGAGGAGAGGAGAGGAGAGGAGAGGAGAGGAGAGGAGAGGAGAGGAGAGGAGAGGAGAGGAGAGGAGAGGAGAGGAGAGGAGAGAGAGAGAGGAGAGGAGAGAGAGGAAGAGAAGAGAAGAGAAGAGAAGAGAAGAGAAGAGAAGAGAAGAGAAGAGAAGAGAAGAGAAGAGAAGAGAAGAGAAGAGAAGAGAAGAGAAGAGAAGAGAAGAGAAGAGAAGAGAAGAGAAGAGAAGAGAAGAGAAGAGAAGAGAAGAGAAGAGAAGAGAAGAATAGACCAGGTTGGAAGAGACCCTCAAGATCATCAAGTCCAACCTATCACCCAACACCATCCCATCAACTAAACCATGGCACCAAGTGCCTCATCCAGTCTCTTCCTCAACACCTCCAGTGATGACGACTCCACCACCTCCCTGGGCAGCACATTCCAATGGCCAATCTCTCTTTCTGGGAAGAGCTGCTTCTTAGCATCCAGCCTAAATCTCCCCTGGCACAGCTTGAGACTGTGTCCTCTTGTGCTGCTGCTGGTTGCCTGGGAGAAGAGGCCAACCCCCACCTGGCTACAGCCTCCCTTCAGGTAGCTGTAGACAGCAAGAAGGTCTCCCCTGAGCTTCCTCTTCTCCAGGCTAAGCAATCCCAGCTCCCTCAGCCTCTCCTCACAGGGCTGTGTTCCAAACCCCTCACCAACTTCGTTGCCCTTCTCTGGACACGTTCCACCAAGTCAACCTCCTTCCTAACAACATCCTTCAGATTCAAATGGACAATTATTCTCCTGAATAAACCCATATTTACAGGCAGGTGTCCTTTCTTTTTTTTTCCCCCTCTCTGTTTTGAGCCTGAGGGGACAAAGGGAACCTTCCAGCATCCTTCCCACGCGAGGCAAAGGATGGCTGAAATCTGAAGGAGCTCTGATCCCTTTGTGGCTTGCTGTGTGGTGCAGCTGAGCACCCCTGCTCGTGGGCCACACAAAGATGCAATTAGTTTAACAGCCCTGGATTATGAATGTGGCAGAACAGAATTAAAACTCAATTTACAAGTCTCCCTTTCAAACCCATCCGGCCGTTAAGGCCGCAGCATCTTCCCGTTTGCCAGGGCATATAATTGATAAATGATTCCTCCCTGCACACCTCAGCTCCTCATCTTTATTCATGAACCAATTAATCTCCACAGGGCCCTGTGATCATTTACATACATGGCCAATGACACCAACCCCTGTCATTTCGTTCTGGAAACAGTTTTTGCAGCCCATGAAACAGTATCACAGCATCACAGAATCACCAAGGTTGGAAGAGACCTCAAAGATCATCGAGTCCAACCTGTCACCACAGACCTCATGACTAGACCATGGCACCAAGTGCCACATCCAATCCCCTCTTGAACATCTCCAGGGATGGGGACTCCACCACCTCCCTGGGTAGCACATTCCAATGGCTAACAACTCTTTCTGGGAAGAACTTTCTCCTCACCTCCAGCCTAAACTTCCCCTGGCACAGCTTGAGACTGTGTCCTCTTGTTCTGGTGCTGGTTGCTAGAGAAGAGACCAACTCCCACCTGGCTACAACCACCTTTAAGATAGTTCTAGAGAGCAATAAGGTCACCCCTGAGCCTCCTCTTCTCCAGGCTAAGCAACCCCAGCTCCCTCAGCCTCTCCTCATAAGGTTTGTGCTCAAGGCCTCTCCCCAGCCCTGTTGCCCTTCTCTGGACACATTCAAGTGTCTCAATGTCCTTCCTAAACTGAGGGGCCCAGAACTGGACACAGGACCACCTGCCAGAGACAGGGTCCTGTTTTACAAGTGGGAGCCATATAGAAGCTGTTGCTCAGTTAAGCAGCAATTGACACCAGGATCTGAAATTTGTGATCGGGCTCACAACAGTTATACTGCATTTGGAAGGAGGGTTGGGGGCTTTTGGTTCAGTCCCATCTCTGGAGGAAGCAGAAGCAGCACCTTGAGTAGTGTGTTCAGTTCTGGGCCCTTCTGTTTAAGAAGGACATCGAGACACTTGAAGGTGTCCAGAGAAGGGCAAGGAGGCTGGGGAGGGGTCTGGAGCACAGCCCTGTGAGGAGAGGCTGAGGGAGTTGGGGTTGCTTAGCCTGGAGAAGAGGAGGCTAGGGGAGATCTTCTTGCCTGGAGAATAGGAGGCTAGGGGAGACCTTCTTGCTGTCTACAACTCCCTGAAGGGAGGTTGTAGTCAGGTGAGGGTTGGTCTCTTCTCCCAGGCAACCAGCACCAGAACAAGAGGACACAGTCTCAAGCTGCGCCAGGGGAAGTTTAGGCTGGAGGTGAAGAGAAAGTTCTTCACTGAGAGAGCTGTTAGCCATTGGAATGTGCTTCCCAGGGAGGTGGTGGAGTCCCCATCCCTGGAGGTGTTCAAGAGGGGATTGGATGTGGCACTTGGTGCCATGGTCTAGTCATGAGCTCTGTAGTGACAGGTTGGACTCAGTGATCTTTGAGGCCTCTTCCAACCTTGGTGATTCTGTGATTATCTGTGCAAAAGCAAAGCAGCCAGCCATGCTGCTTGCTCCCCCCTTCCTGAGGCCAGGAGTGATGATTTCTAGGTGGGCTAGAAGATTTACAAGAAGGTGTAAAATCCTCATCATTCACCTAATTATGCTTTACTACCCTGTCGGGGGCTATTTCCTTCAGAGTCCATCTGGTGATCAGCCTGTACCCTGAAGCATGTGGATTGATTGCCCTCGTGGTTGGCTTTTTTTTTCCCCCTTCCTCCTAGTTAGCCTAACTGCTGATGCTTTGTTTTCATTCATCTGAGTGTTTGAGCTTTTCTGAAGCATTGAAAATCATGATTAATTGTGCAATGAAAATCAATAATGGAAGTGCTTACAGAGCCAGCTTCATTTGGGAGTCAATCCCACAGACAGCTGCTTTCTCTAAGAGAGAGGGAGGGAGGGAAAGCTGGAGGAAAGCAACAGCCAAAAGCATTCCAGATCTTGGGGTTTTGTACTATCTGGCATGGGTTTAACCCCTGCAGCACCTGATCAGAGCTTTATTACAGGCTCCTATTACCATTTCAAGCAAGCAAAAGCTCAACCCCAGCAAATAAACCAAAACTGAACAGGGAAGCATTGGAAAGCAAAGATGTTAAACTCCTCTATCAGACTGCAGTTATTCCCAAACCTTTAGGTCCAGGATAGCTTCATTTATCAAGGGAGATTATAAAGATAAGGATGAAGAGAGGATAGGATAGGATAGGATAGGATAGGATAGGATAGGATAGGATAGGATAGGATAGGATAGGATAGGATAGGATGGCATGGCATGGCATGGCATGGCATGGCATGGCATGGCATGGCATGGCATGGCATGGAATAGAATAGAATAGAATAGAATAGAATAGAATAGAATAGAATAGAATAGAATGGAATTGAATTAACCAGGTTGGAAAAGACCTTGAAGATCATCAAGTCCAACACGTCACCCAACATCATCTAATCAACTAAACCATGGCACCAAGTGCCCCATCCAGTCTCTTCCTAAACACCTCCAGTGATGGTGACTCCACCACCTCCCTGGGCAGCACATTCCAGTGGGCAATTACTCTTGCTGGGAGGAACTTCTTCCTAACATCCAGCCTAAACCTCCCCTGACACAGCTTGAGACTGTGTCCTCTTGTTCTGGTGCTGGTTGCCTGGGTGAAAAGACCAACCCCCACCTGGCTACAACCTCCCTTCAGGGAGTTGTAGACAGCAAGAAGGTCTCCCCCAAGCCTCCTCTTCTCCAGGCTAAGCAACCCCAGCTCCCTCAGCCTCTCCTCACAGGACTGTGCTCCAAACCCCTCCCCAGCTTTGTTGCCCTTCTCTGGACACCTTCCAGCAAGTCAACATCTTTCCTAAACTGAGGGACCCAGAACTGGACACAGGACTCAAGGTGTGGCCTAACCAGTGCTGAGTCCAGGGGCACAATGACTTCCCTGCTCCTGCTGGCCACCCTGTTCCTGATCCAGGCCAGGATACCATCGGTCTTCTTGGCCGCCTGGGCACACTGCAGGCTCATGTTCATCCTACTATCAACCAGTACCCCCAGGTCCCTTTTTGCCTGGCTGCTCTCCAGCCTCTCTGATCCCAGCCTGTAGCACTGCATGGGGTTGTTGTGGCCAATGTGCAGAACCTGGCACTTGGATGTGTTCAATCTCATGCCCTTGGCCTCTGCCCATCTGTCCAGCCTGTCAAGGTCCCTCTGCAGAGCTCTCCTACCCTCTAGCAGATCAACTCCTGCCCCCAGCTTAGTGTCATCTGCAAATTTACTGAGGATGGACTCAATCCCCTCATCCAGATCATCAATAAAGATATGGAACAGGATGGGGCCCAGCACTGATCCCTGGGGCACACCACTGGTGCCTGGCTGCCAGCTGGCTGTGACACCATTCACCACCACTCTCTAGGCTCAGCCTCCAGCCAGTTCCTAACCCAGCTCAGAGTGCTGCTGTCCAAGCCAGGGGCTAACAGCTTCAGCTTGGTCAGGAGTTTGCTGTGGGGGATGGTGTCCAAGGCCTTGCTGAATTCCAGGCAGACTCCATCCACAGCCTGCCCCACATCCACCAGGCAGTCACCTGATCATAGAAGGAGATCAGGTTGGTCAGGCAGGACCTGCCCTTCCTAAATCCATGCTGGCTGGGCCTGATCCCTTGGCCATCCTGTAAGTGCTGTGTGATTGCACTCAGGATGACCTGTTCCATGACCTTGCCTGAGAAGATCTGGTAAGGCATTTATTGTTGTATCCCTGCCAACAGAACCTATGCCCCTTTGCAAGCTGACAGGTGCTCGTGTTCTGCCTAGGGTTAAATGTCCCAGTTTGAGTCCATTTCCCAGAGGAGAGCGTTTTCAGAGCTCAGGCATGCCAGTCTCTAGAACTCCAGATAGAGTGACTGCCATCTCCTGGTTAGCTCTGCCTGCTGCACTGCCGCTAGGACCGGTGCCAGGGCTCACTGCTGGTGCAGAGCTGCAGCCTGAGGCTCTGAAACAGTGACCCAAAAGGCAGCCTAGGGGCGGGGGACTGGCTACGGGGAGGAGTGCTGTATGGCAGGATGTGTGGCTGCAGTGCTGGGATGCTGAGGAGGAGGAAAATCAGCCCCCTTCACAAAACATGTTCTGAATAACAGCATACATCACCTAGACACTCTCTGGAGCCTGAGGAGGGGCAGTTTGCAATCTCCAGGGCCCCTCACATCCTACATCTTGCCTAGGAGAAATGCATGATTTGTGAAACCCTCTTCACCCTACCCCCACTCAACAGACTCTCAGTCCACCCTGAACTGGGCAGGGCTGGTGGAAGAATTCCAGTGGCTTTGCAATCTGCCTCTTTCAAAGGAAAAGAACTTTCACCCTCCTCACCTCACACCCATCAAACTTCATCCCTTGTCCACCTCTGCAGTCTGGGGCGAGGGAGATTACAGTCATCACAGAATCATAGAATCAAAGGTTGGAAAGACCTCAGAGATCATTGAGTCCAACCTGTCACCCAACACCTCAGGAATTAAATCATGACTTCAAGTGCCATATCCAATCCCCCTTGAATACATCCAGGATGGTGACTCCACCACCTCCCTGGGCAGCACATTCCAATGGTCAATCTCTCTTCTGGGAAGAACTTTTCTCCTCACTTCCAGTCTAAACCTCCCTGGCACAGCTTGAGACTGTGTCCTCTTGTTCTGGTGCTGGTTGCCTGGGAGAAGAGACCAACCCCTTCCTGGTTACAACCTCCTTTCAGGTAGTTGTAGAGAGCAATGTGGTCTCCCCTGAGCCTCCTCTTCTCCAGGCTAAACAACCCCCAGCTCCCTCAGCCTCTCCTCACAGGGCTGTGCTCCAAACCCCAAATGTCTTAGAACCTTACATTTTTCCCAAACTGCATTGATTCCATAGGTTCAGGAGAGCAAGAGGATGGCCAGATCTTATCAGGAACAAAATCAAACCATCAGTACAGAAACCAAGTAGCATGTTTGCATTGCAGAATGTTTGAGGAGGCAAAGTTTATGTGTATAGGAGCAAAGGAAGGGGATCATAGCAGTATCATAGTATCATCAGGGTTGGAAGGGACCACAAGGATCATCAGTTCCAACCCCCCTGCCATGGGCAGGGACACCCCACACTACATCAGCCTGGCCACAGCCTCATCCAGCCTGGGCTTAAACATCTCCAGGGACAGGGCCCAACCACCTCCCTGGACAACCCATTCCAGGGCTTCACCACTCTCATGGGGAAGAACTTCCTCCTCACCTCCAGCCTCAATCTCCCCACCTCCAGCTTCAATCCATTCCCCCTAGTCCTATCTATTGTACAAGAAAACAGCACTGAGCCAGGCTGCAGGGTCCGCCAGTGCAGTGTCCCATTGTTAACAGCATCTCAGAGTGGCACATTCAGAAATGACCTAGGAAATAATTCTCCCTGCTTTCTGCACTCTGTGGTTTTAAGAGCGATTGGCCATTGGAATGTGCTGCCCATGGAGGTGGTGGAGTCACCATCACTGGAGGTGTTCAGGAGGGGATTGGACGTGGCACTTGAAGCCATGATTTAGTTAGTCCTGAGGTGTTGGGTGCTAGGTTGGACTTGATGATCTCTGAGCTCTCTTCCAACCTTATTGATTCTATGATTCAATAACAATATGGAAGACATATCTTTATGTAGCCCACAGTTGTGTTGGGTTTAAATATCTGTCCCTGTTTCAGCTATTGGACCACTAGATGGATAAGGAACTGGCTTGATGGCTGCACCCAAAGAGTGGCTGTCAATGGCTCCATGTCCCTGTGGAGGCCAGGGACAAGCAGAGTCCCTCAGGGATCACTCCTGGGACCAGGCTTGTTCAACATCTTTGTGGGTGCCAGGGACAGTGGCATTGAGTGCACCCTCAGCAAGTTTGCTGATGACACCAAGCTGTGTGGTGCAGCAGACAGGCTGGAGGGAAGGGAGGCCATCCAGAGGGACCTGGACAGGCTGGAGAGGTGGGCACAAGCCAGCCTCAGGAGGTTCAACAAGACCAAGGGCAGGGTCCTGCAGCTGGGTCGAGGCAATCCCAGGCACAAATCCAGGCTGGGCAGGGACTGACTGGAAAGCAGCCCTGAGGAGAGAGACTTGGGGGTGCTGGGGGAGGAGAAGCTCACCAGGAGCTCTCAGTGTGCACTTGCAGCCCGCAAAGCCAATCAGATCCTGGGCTGCATCAGAAGAAGTGTGGGCAGCAGGGCAAGGGAGGTGATCCTCCCCCTCTGCTCAGCTCTGGGGAGACCCCACCTGGAGTACTGCCTCCAGTGCTGGAGCCCCTATTGCAAGAGGGATGTGGAGGTGCTGGAAGGTGTCCAGAGAAGGGCCACGAGGATGAGCAGAGGGCTGGAGCACCTCTCCTGTGAGGACAGACTGAAGGAGTTGGGGCTGTTCAGTCTGGAGAAGAGAAGGCTCCCAGGTGACCTCATTGTGGCCTTCCAGGATCTGAAGGGGGCCTACAGGAAGGCTGGGGAGGGACTGCTCAGGATCTCAGGGAGTGATAGGACTAGGGGGAATGGAATGAAGCTGGAGGTGGGGAGATTGAGGCTGGAGGTGGGGAGGAAGTTCTTCCCCATGAGAGTGGTGAAGCCCTGGAATGGGTTGTCCAGGGAGGTGGTTGGGGCCCCATCCCTGGAGGTGTTTAAGCCCAGGCTGGCTGAGGCTGTGGCCAGCCTGACCTAGTGTGGGGTGTCCCTGCCCATGGCAGGGGGGTTGGAACTAGATGATCCTTGTGCTCCCTTCCAACCCTGACTATGTAGGGTATCATAGTCTACAAGACACACTCCCCCCTGAGCACCTGCATGGCTAGAAGCAGAGAGCACACATTTGGCTTTAGAGAACATTTTATTTGGAGACACTTCTCACATCATTGAATATTGGTTCTTTATTAAGGCAACTCTGAAGGGGCTGAACAGGAGGGAAGGGAGAGGGAGGGAACTGAGACTATGTCAACAGGATTGCTTTAAGGCAAGATTCCCTCCTCCTGCATTTCACCACAGTAAAATCCCTGTAAAGGCCAGGCACAGTGAATGACTCAGGCCAAGGAAATGGATTCAGTGCCAAGATATCCTACTGGCTATCCATAGGCAGGACCTGGTCCTCAGCAGAGCAAGCTTACAGCACCGTGTTAGCCACAAAGCCGTGGGGAGGATCCCAGCTGGGGTTCAGGGAAGCATTGTAGTAGGGGCTCCATTTGCAAGCACAGATTCAAATGCTCTCCTGAATCAGGGCCGCAGCCTTTGAGTGCAAGTCTGTGAAGTTAACAGGACCTATTTTTGTAGGGATGTTGTTCTGTGCCCCTTTGGTTCCCTTCCTCTCATCTTGCTACTCACTTGGTTGCTTGATCACACTTTTAATCTCACTCATGCTTTGCCATCTGCTTATGGTTTAAGTGCATTATGACACAAAAATGAGTTATCCTTTCCCAAGATATTCTTGGAGGACTGAGTTAGGATTTGGGGTGGTTTTTTTTCCAGTGACTGGTAATGTACTCTGAGTAATGCCACAGAGAGCAGAGGCAGAACTTGCAGGGCAAAGTAAGCCTCAGTTCACATGCCAGCAACACACTGCAGACCCCAAACACTTCTCTTTCCCCCCCCTCCCTCCACCCCCCAAATATTTCTGAAGAGAATCTTACCCTTCCAAAACCAGAGTCATCAATATTTGCATGAGCTTGGGATAAACCTGTGGTGTTCTCCTGGGTGCAAACTGAAGGCAAGCAGGGCAGAGATGCTACCCAAAGCATAAAGGCATTTTCAGGCAGCAGCAGTATAGAGCATTTCATCATCCTGAAAGGTGCCTGCCCCTCCCCAGAGGAAGGGCTGCAGGCGACCTCTAACAGGAAACCCTGGTGGCCATCAATAAAGGGATATGTCTAGGTCTCACTAGGGAGATCTTGTTCAGGAATATGAAATGGTTATGACTAGCACAGTGGAAAACAAGGCAAGGAATGAAGCACAGTACAGTTCCAAACAAAACACAGCCTGGATAGACAAATCTTTCCTGATGTGGAAGTGTGTGCAGCATCCCTGCCTTGAGAGCACGAGCACGCTGCGGCGTTCCCTGACACAGAGAACAGCATTCATGTTGAGGAGACCAGGATGGGGAATACCAGGCAGCAGTACAAGTCCTCTGTGCTTTAAACTTGCTTCATGCCTTTGCCCATCAGGCAAGCAAACACTGTCATGACCATTTTGGGCTTCACTTCCACCAGGTCTTCGGGAAGGCGTAGACTCTGGCTCCGATTTTCCTCGCCATGGAGATGGCATATCTGCAGTGCAGAGGGGGAAAAGACACAGAACAAGAAGTTAGTGCAGCACCACTCATTTTCTTTCTCTTCAGAAGTTTTTCTATATGATCAGTATGGCCTGCATCAGGAAGAGGTGGCCAGCAGGAGGAGAAAAGTCATTCTGCTGCTGGACTCAGCACTGGTCAGGCCACACCTTGAGTCCTGTGTCCAGTTCGGGCCCCTCAGATTAGGAAAGATGTTGACTTGCTGGAAGGTGTCCAGAGAAGGGCAACAAAGCTGGGGAGGGGTTTGGAGCACAGCCCTGTGAGGAGAGGCTGAGGGAAGCTGGGGTTGCATAGCCTGGAGGAGAGGAGGCTCAGGGAGACCTTCTTGCTGTCTACAACAGGAGGCCATCTCTAACTCTTGAAAGGAAAGGGAGGTGCCCCCAGGAATAGCTCTGTGCTAGGAAATGGTTTGCACTCTGGGGAAAGAGAATAAAAAATCAATATCCATATCCATAAATCCAGGCTTTCAGGCACAAATCCTGTCCTCCCCCTTCTCTCTCACATATGCCCTTGTTCCACCTCTATCTGACTGAAGAGTTATCATAACCTCTAACCACACTTCACTGTTGTTGGCTTTTCTCCCTCCTCTCCAAAACAGTTTTAATAAGAGAAGAGAGGAACTTGTGAAGTCAATTGATTGGCAAAGCAGGAGTTACAACATGACACACTTAATTCCCACTGATGGTCTTTTTAACTGAATAGAATAAACCAGGTTGGAAGAGACCTTCAGGATCATCGTGTCCAACCCATCAACCAATCCAACCCACCTAAACAGCTAACCCATGGCACCAAGCACCCCATCAAGTCTCCTCCTGAACACCTCCAGTGATGGTGACTCTACCACTTCCCCAGGCAGCTCATTCCAATGGGCAATCACTCTCTCTGTATAGAACTTCTTCCTAGCATCCAGCCTAAACCTCCCCTGGTGCAGCCTGAGACTGTGTCCTCTTGTTCTGGTGCTGGTTGCCTGGGAGAAGAGACCAACCTCTGCCTGTTTACAACCTCCCTTCAGGTAGTTGTAGAGAGCAACAATACAATAAACCAGGTTGGAAGAGACCTTCAAGATCATCGCGTCCAACCTATCACCCAACACCACCCAATCAACTAACCCATGTAACCAAGCACCCTGTCAAGTCTCCTCCTGAACACCTCCAGTGACGGCGACTCCACCACCTCCCAGGCAGCCCATTCCAATGGGCAATCACTCTCTCTGTGTAAAACTTCCTCCTGACCTCCAGCCTGAACTTCCCCTGGTGCAGCCTGAGACTGTGTCCTCTTGTTCTGGTGCTGGCTGCCTGGGAGAAGAGACCAACCTCTGCCTGTTTACAACCCCCCTTCAGGTAGTTGTAGAGAGTAATGAGGTCACCCCTGAGTCCCCTCCTCTCCAGGCTAAGCAATCCCAGCTCCCTCAGCCTCTCCTCATAGGCCTTGTGTTCCAAACCCCTCACCAACTTTGTTGCCCTTCTCTGGACTCGTTCCAGCAAGTCAACATCTTTCCCAAAGAGAGGGGCCCAGAACTGGACACGGGGCTCAAGGTGTGGCCTAACCAATGCTGAGGCCAGGGGCACAATGACCTCCCTGCTCCTGCTGGCCACACTGTTCCTAATGCAGGCCAGGATGCCATTGGCCTTCCTGGCTGCCTGGGCACACGGCAGGCTCATGTTCAGCCTACCATCGACCAGCACCCCCAGGTCCCTTTCTGCCTGGCCACTCTCAGCCACTCTGACCCCAGCCTGTAGCTCTGCATGGGGTTGCTGTGGCCAATGTGCAGAACCTGGCACTTGGATGTGTTCAATCTCCTGCCCTTGGCCTCTGCCCATCTGTCCAGCCTGTCAAGGTCCCTCTACAGAGCCTCTCTACCCTCCAGCAGATCAACTCTTGCCCCCAGCTTGGTGTTGTCAGCAAATTTACTGATGATGGACTCAATGGCCTCGTCCAGATCATCAATGAAGATGTTAAAGAGCATTGGGCCCAGCACTGATCCCTGGGGCACACCACTAGTGCCTGGCCGCCAGCTGGCTGTGGCACCATTCACCACCACTCTCTGGGCTCAGCCTCCAGCCAGTTCCTAACCCATCGCAGTGTGCTCCCATCCAAGCCATGGGCTGACAGCTTGGCCAGGAGTTTGCTGTGGGGGAAACTCCTAGCCTTCATGCTTCTGAGTCAAGGTATTTCTCAGCTGAGGCTGTGCCAGGTGAGAATGATGGCAGAGTAGCTTTCAAAGGCAGTCAGGCAAGCCTGAGCAGCTCAAGTTAATGTTAGGTGTCACTTAACATACTTAGCATTGTTTAGTTTCTCCTCTTCATTCAGATCCTCTGTTTTCAACAGGTCATACTTGATTGATCCTGGTTGAATGGCATCAATGAGATCCAGGACTGGCATGCTGGTGCTGATTTTGCTGTCCTGCATAGATGAGAAAGAGAGTTAGATGCAAGAACAGGATGACACACCTCCCACAAAGCCAGAGACTGGTCTCAAAAGCCACAGGCAGCCCTTTAGACCTTCACAAAGGGCTACTTAGCATTATTTTTCATGTAAGGCAGACTAAGAACCCTTTCAAGGCTATTTTTTACCCCCAATGGATGAGACATCATTAAAGCAAAAGATGGAGCACTGAGCTGTGAATTGCTTCCTGTAGGGAGATCACAATACAACACTTCTACTAGTGGAAGGTGTGAGGGGGAGCAGATGTGTTACTCCTGAGCTCGTTACATGAAACCTGATGGATCTACCCTTTCCTGGTGCAAGCTGTTCATTTACACCCACTGAGCCTTTCCCAGCCTGGGAAGCATCACAGATGAATCAGCAACGTTGGAAGCTCCCTAGAATTGGTCCACCTCTGTGTTTGGATGGTGCCTTGCAAAGCAGGGCAGGGCATCCCTGAAGGGCACTGCCAGATTATAAACATATCACCATTGTTCTTTTTAGTACCTTCATTTGTGTCCAGTTCTGGGCCTCTCAATTTAAGAAGGACATTGAGACACTTGAATGTGTCCAGAGAAGGGAAACAAGGCTGGGGAGAGGTTTGGAGCACAGCCCTGTGAGGAGAGGCTGAGGGAGCTGGGGTTGCTTAGCCTGCAGAAGAGGAGGTTCAGGGGAGACCTTCTTGCTGTCTACAACTCCCTGAAGGGAGGTTGTAGCCAGGTGGGGGTTGGTCTCTTCTCCCAGGCAAGCAGCACCAGAACAAGAGGACACAGTCTCAAGCTGTGCCAGGAGAAGTTTAGGCTCCAGGTGAGGAAAAAGTTCTTCACAGCAAGAGTGATTGGCCAATGGAATGTGCTGCCCAGGGAAGTGGTGGAGTCACCGTCCCTGGAGGTGTTCAAGAGGGGATTGGATGTGGCACTTGGTGCCATGGTTTAGTTAGTCCTGAGGTGTTGGGTGCTAGGTTGGACTTGATGATCTCTGAGGTCTTTTCCAACCTTATTGATTCTGTGAAAAAAAACTGTACCTTGAAACTGGAGATGGTTGAATCCTTCCCAGCTGCAGTAAGTGTCTCATTGACCCAGCTGACAATGATTTCATCATTGACCTTCTCTCCACCACCAATGTCTTCAAGGATATTCAGGGTGTACCTTCAAGAGGGAAGCCATGGTCAATGCATTTTCTTACAACCTCACAAGCACATATAGAAGACTACATGTGCAGCTGACTGGGACCACCCCAACAGTGCTCTTACATCTGATACTCCCCTGCTTCCCAAACACAGAGTGTCTATAATTTACATCATAACATAATTATTCTGATATAATTAGTCCCCAGCTCTCTGATCACTGTTTTAGGAGGGTCAAAAGCTTTGGAAACTCAGACTTCCCAAAAGGTCCCTCCTAGTGGACCTTGGTGTAAGTGACTCACTGTCATAGTGCTGGAAAAAATAGTGACTGACATTAGAATAGAATAAACCAAGTTGGAAGAGACCTTTGAGTCCAACCTATCACCCAACACCATCAAATCAACTAAACCAAGCACCCCATCAAGTCTCTTCCTAAACACCTCCAGTAATGGTGACTCCACCAATTCCCTGGGCAGCGCATTCCAATGGCAAATCTCGCTTGCTGGGAAGAATTTCTTCCTCACATCCAGCCTAAATCTCCCCTGGTGCAGCCTGAGACTGTGTCCTCTGGTTCTGGTGCTGGTTGCCTGAAGAAGAGGCCAACCCCCACCTGCCTACAACCTCCCTTCAGGGGGCTGTAGACAGCAAGAAGGTCTCCCCTCAGCCTCCTCTTCTCCAGGCTAAGCAACCCCAGCTCCCTCAGCCTCTCCTCACAGGGCTGTGCTCCAAACCCCTCCCCAGCTTTGTTGCCCTTCTCTGGACACCTTCCAGCAAGTCAACCTCCTTCCTAAACTGAGGAGCCCAGAACTGGACACAGGACTCAAGGTGTGGCCTAACCAGTGTTGAGTACAGGGGCAGAATGACCTCCCTGCTCCTGCTGGCCACACTCTTCCTGATGCAGGCCAGGATGCCATTGGTCTTCCTGGGCACACTGCAGGCTCATGTTCAGCCTACTATCAACCAGTACCCCCAGGTCCCTTTCTGCCTGGCTGCTCTCCAGCCTCTCTGATCCCAGCCTGTAGCACTGCAAAGGGTTATTGTGGCTAAATTTAAGGCCAGAAAGGTATTGTTATGCTTCTCTAAGACTGACCTTCTGCATGAACATACACTTGGAACATGCTGTCAGCACACACCATGGGAAGACATCACAAATTGATCTCAAGTAACCACCACATGCCTAGATTAATTACCTGCCTGAAAAAAACTTGCTTTATAGACTCCATTTAGTTTGTTCTCAGCAAGAGAGATTGGCCATTGGAATGTGCTGCCCAGGGAGGTGGTGGAGTCACCGTCACTGGAGGTGTTTAGGAAGAGACTGGATGAGGCCCTTGGTGCCATGGTTTAGTTGATGAGATGGTGTTGGGTGAGAGGTTGGACTCAATGATCTCAAAGGTCTTTTCCAACCTGGTTAATTCTATTCTACTCAGTTCCTAACTATTAGGTCTCCACACCCAATGGTGGAGCTCTTAAATGGACACATACACAGAAGTATGCTCAAGGGGGAAGAGCTGCTCAGTTGTAATCTACTTCAGGTAGCAGATTACAAAACTTCTACATCAATTCTCTCTCTCTGGAACATTCTCCCCTTTCCCTGACACTGAGACCCTTCACCTTCTTTTTCTCTCTTCCATGCAATGACCATTTATTCATGCTCCACAGATAGTGACAATAATTATCTTCTGCTTGAGCTCACTGTAATGGCCTTGCCCACAAGACAACGTGCCCCCGATCACATCCTGATTTTCAGCAGAGTGCCTGAGTGGCCAAGAAGGCCAACAGCATCCTAGCCTGCATCAGGAAGAGGGTGGCCAGCAGAGCTAGAGAGGTGATTTGCCCACTGTACTCAGCACTGGTGAAGCTGCACCTTGAGTGATGTGTTCCATTTTGGGCACCACAGTATAGGAGAGACACTGAGGTGCTGGAGCAAGTCCAGAGAAGGGCAACAAAGCTGGGGAGAAGTTTCAAGCACAAGCCCTATGAGAAGAGGCTGAGGGAGCTGGGGTTGCTTAGCCTGGAGAAGAGGAGGCTCAGGGGAGACCTTCTTGCTCTCTACAACTCCCTGAAGGGAGGTTGTAGCCAGGTGGGGGTTGGTCTCTTCTCCCAGGCAAGCAGCACCAGAACAAGAGGACACAGTCTCAAGCTGCACCAGGGGAAATTTAGGCTGGAAGTGAGGAAGAAGTTCTTCACAGAAAGAGAGATTGCCCATTGGAATGGGCTGCCCAGGGAGGTGGTGGAGTCACCATCACTGGAGGTGTTCAGGAGGAGACTTGCTGGGGTGCTTGGTGCCATGGGTTAGTTGTTCAGGTGGGTTGGATTGGTTGATGGGTTGGACACGATCTTGAAGGTCTCTTCCAACCTGGTATATTCTATTCTATTCTTTGCATAGAAGTGTAAACAAGTGAGCAAGCTGCAGCCCATAGATAGCAGCAGGAGAACTGTTAGCATGCAAACCAAGTGCAGCCACACACTGTGAAGCTGGAGTCTGCCTGCCATACCTTCTCATCAGCTGCCAGACTAAGGCCAGCGTCAGCGTTCGATTCCCTTCATTCAGATCTTGCCCAGCGATGCCAACGAGGGAAAACTTGGCCTGATTCTTCCCCAGTTCCACTGCATAGTTGCAGTTCTCAAGCTGTGGAAGACAGGATTGATTAGTATGGTCCCAAAAGAAGTATGTAAAACTAAAGCCAAGACACTGTAACTTGAAATTCTTTGGATCACTTAGACCAGATCACCCTAGGCAAGCAGAAGCTGCTGGGGGCCTCTGGGATAATGCCACCAGCAGCCAGCTCCATCCCTAAAGTACCATGGTAAACAGTTAACACAGGAGGAAATGCTCTACTTCATCATCAGGGACCCCAAAAAACCAATTACCTTGTAAAATACAAATCCATGGCTCAGGGGTACCTCCATCACCATGGCAGTGCACTGAGATAAAGGATTAGTGTCCCAGTCAATAGCTTAGGTCAGGTAATCACTCTGGCCTAACTGGGTGGAATCACTCATCCTGATAGCTGGGGGAAAGCTTTGTAGTTAGCAGCAAATCTGTGATCACTTCTTCAGGCATCTGGTCAAGACTGCTTATCATCACTGCCTTCACTTGATGCAGAGGGCAGTGATCCAGACAGCTGCAATTAAGCAGGTTCCATGTGACTCACAGAGAAGATGCATTAAAAAGTTAGTGACCAAGCCAGGAGCAGAAGTGATCTGCAAACACAGCTGTTAAATATTGACAGAAAAAGTGTCAAGGCTTTTTACTTCACAGATATTGTCCACCTGTCAATGGAGCCAGAGGGTCAAATGCGTGTTTCCTTTCTTGGATGAAAAAAATTATTCACTGACTAGGCAAAAAAATCATCATCATTTAATGTGCTGTGCTTGGGAGCAACACCAGTGCCCACATTGCTGCTTGAAACAGTGGTGAATGCTGCCACAGCCAGCTGGCAGTCAGGCACTAGTGGTGTGCCCCAGGGATCAGTGCTGGGTCCCATCCTGTTCAAAATCTTTGTTGATGATCAGGATGAGGGGATTGAGCCCATCATCAGTAAATCTGCAGATGACACCAAGCTGGGGGCAGGTGTATTAGAGGGTAGAAGGGCTCTGCAGAGGGACCTTGACAGGCCTGACAGAATCCAACATGATGCCATTCAGCAAGTCCAAGTGCCAGGTGCTGCACTTTGGTCACAAGAACCCCATGCAGTGCTACAGGCTGGGGTCAGTGGCTGAGAGCAGCCAGGTAGAAAGGGACCTGGGGGTACTGGTTGACAGCTGGCTGAACATGAGCCAGCAGTGTGCCCAGGTGGCCAAGAGGGCCAATGGCATCCTGGCCTGCATCAGGAACAGTGTGGCCAACAGGAGCAGGGAAGTCATTGTGCCCCTGGACTCAACACTGGTCAGGCCACACTTTGAGTCCTGTGTCCAGTTTTGGACCTCTCAGTTTAAGAAAGACATTGAGACTCTTGATGTGTCTAGAGGAGGGCAACAAGGCTGGGGAGGGGTTTGGAGCACAGCCCTGTGAGGAGAGGCTGAGGGAGCTGGGGTTGCTTAGCCTGGAGAAGAAGAGGCTCAGGGGAGACCTTCTTGCTCTCTACAGCTCCCTGAAGGGTGGTTGTAGCCAGGAGGGAATTGGTCTCTTCTCCAAGGCAACCAGCACCAGAACAAGGGGACACAGTCTCAAGCTGTGCCAGGGGAGATTTAGGCTGGAGGTGAGGAGAAAGTTCTTCAGAGAGTTGTTAGCCATTGGAATGTGCTGCCCAGGGAGGTGGTGGAGCCACCATTCCTGGAGGTGTTCAAGAGGGGACTGGACGTGGCACTTGGTGCCATGGTTTAATTAGTCCTGAGGTGTTGAGTGCTGGGTTGGACTTGATGATCTCTGAGGTCTTTTCCAACCTTATTGATTCTATTAATTTACACAGACACCCACTGAGGATAAGGAATCACAGCTGAAGCAACTCTCCAGCTGTTCCTACCTTCTTCATATTGCCACCCAGCTTAGGATATGGTGGTTTGTTCACTCGGTTCCAGTCCACTGGCACTTTGATCTTTTCATAGAGCTGGAAGATAACCAAGGCATCTGATAGGTCACTGCAAACAACAACAACAAAAAGATGCATCATTGCCCAAAGAACAGAAAAAAATCAACTCTTAGTAGAGGGAAACTTAGTTCCCTCACAAAAAAAACGAAGTGTAGATTCGTATAGGGTCAAAAAGTGGTTTTGTAAGCAATTTTGGGCTGTATTTATCCTCTCAATGAGCAATACCACCTCCTCTTACCTATATAAGTGGTTCACACGTGGATTAACACCTAGGGAGTTCATCCAGTTCCTGAAGGTCCTCTCTTCCCTTGTCTCACCTAAAGCAACAGGTAGAATGGAATAAACCAGGTTGCAAGAGACCTTCAAGATCACAGTATCACCAAGGTTGGAAAAGACCTCAAGGATCATTGAGTCCAACCTATCAACACAGACCTCATGACTACACCATGGCAACAACTGCCATGTCAAATCCCCTCTTGAACACCTCCAGGGATGGTGACTCCACCACCTCCCTGGGCAGCACATTCCAATGACAAATGACTCTCTCAGTGAAGAACTTTCTCCTCACCTCCAGCCTAAACTTCCCCTGGCACAGCTTGAGACTGTATCCTCTTGTTCTGGTGCTGGTTGCCTGGGAGAAGAGACCAACCCCCACCTGGCTACAACCACCATTCAGGGATTTGTAGAGGGCAAGAAGGTCTCCTCTGAGCCTCCTCTTCTCCAGGCTAAGCAACCCCAGCTCCCTCAGCCTCTCCTCACAGGGCTGTGCTCCAAACCCCTCCCCAGCTTTGTTGCCCTTCTCTGGACACCTTCCAGCAACTCAACATCTTTCCTAAACTGAGAGACCCAGAATTGGACACAGGACTCAAGGTGTGGCCTAACCAGTGCTGAGTCCAGGGGCACAATGACCTCCCTGCTCCTGCTGGCCACACTGTTCCTGATGCAGACCAGGATGCCATTGGCCTTCTTGGCCACCTGGGCACACTGCTGGCTCATGTTTAGGCAGCTGTCAATCAGCACCCCCAGGTCTCTCTGTTTGGGAGCTTTCAACATCATGTCCAACCTATCACCCAACACCACCTAATCAACTAAACCATGGCACCAAGCACCCTGTCAAGTCTCCTCCTGAACACCTCCAGTGATGGTGACTCCACCACCTCCCCAGGCAGCCCATTCCAATGGGCAATCACTCTCTCTGTGTAAAACTTCCTCCTAACCTCCAGCCTAAACCTCCCCTGGTGCAGCCTGAGACTGTGTCCTCTTGTTCTGCTGCTGGTTGCCTGGGAGAAGAGACCAACCTCTGCCTGTCTACAACCCCCCTTAAGGTAGTTGTAGAGAGCAACAACAGACCTGTAAAACACTCCAGCAAAGTGTCTTGGGATGAAACCATAACTCTGACTTTACAGTGCACTGAACCATAAACAGCAGGAGACACTGGCTGACATGAAACAAGGGAGCACAGTGCAGCAGGTAGCATTTCTTCATGCCTTATGTATTACAGTATTATAGGCAGCCTGGCTTTGAAAGGTCTTCAAGGATTTGAGAACAGCCTGTGCCTTAGCACAGTTTCACTGTGAGGCTGAGAACCATAGTATTGTTAGGGCTGGAAGGGAACTCAAGGATCACCCAGTTCCAACCCCCCTGCCATGGGCAGGGAGACCTTACTACATCAGGTTGCTCAGAGCCACAACCAGCCTGGCCTTAAAACCTCCAGGGATAGGGCTTCTACCACCTCCCTGGGCAACCCAGGAGGACCTGAAGCTCAGGAAATGATCCACACAATGGTGGTCCTGACCCCAATCCAGAGCAAGAAGGCAGCAGGTTTCTGCAAGCCCTAATTTTAAAGTGATATGCTAAATGAAGGGGAATGCTAGATCAACTCCACTTTCAACTCACAAGCAGGCTCAGTAGTCCATACTAGTGTGGGCTGTCCTTGTCCATGGCAGGGGGGTTGGAACTAGATGATCCATATGGTCCCTTCCAACCCTGACTGATACTATGATACTGGTTCAGACACCCCACAAACATTTTTGCTTAACATGCTGTGCACTGAACAGGCCCTCCCCAAGAAGCTACATGCAGGTAAAAAGCAGCCTCACTTTGTTAAGGCTGCAGTGAAAATACATCCCAAGGGCATAAAGTCTCATGCTGTGCCAGGGGAAGATTAAGCTTGAGGTGAGGAGAAAGTTCTTCCCAGAAAGAGAGATTGGCCATTGGAATGTGCTGCCCAGGGAGGTGGTGGAGTCACCATCCCTGGGGGTGCTCAAAAAGGGATTGGATGTGGCACTTGGTGCCATGGTTTAGTTAGTCCTGAGGTGTTGAAGCCATAGTTTAGTTAGTCTTAAGGTGCTGGGTGCTAGGTTGGACTTGATGATCTCTGAGGTCATTTCCAACCTTATTGATTCTATGATTCTAAATGTTAATCCCCCTTCAGAAATAACTCTAAGAACTGAAAATAAAGCTACATGTTAGTATCTAGGGACTTTACTAACTAACACTCTTTAGCATGTAAAGTAAGTTACCTGAATTAGAAGGTCTTTTCCAACCTTGTTAATTGTAATGCTAAAGTGAGGTTAAAAGATCATCATGTCAGAGCTGGGGATACTTGGGCACAAGTAACCACATGGGTGGGGGCAAAAAGGGAGGGGCTAGTAGCTTCCCCTGGTCCTGGGCCAGGGGGGGTTCTTGTGCTGTTTATGAAGTGTAGATACCTGTAAAGAGTGTATATTTTGTACATATTTACTGCATTCCAATGTGGATTGGAGTTTTGCCTTTAGATACAGCTTTCATTTGCTCCCAGCTGAGATGATCTGGCAAAGTTAATGTTAGAACAACAGAGAATTAACCAGCTTGGAAAAGACCTTCGAGATTGAGTCCAACCTATCAGCCAACCCTACCTAATCAATTAACCATGGCACCAAGTGCCTCATCCAGTCTCTTCCTAAACACTCCCAGTGATGGTGACTCCATCCCCTCCCTGGGCAGCACATTCCAAAGGCCAATCTCTCTTTCTGGGAAGAACTTCTTCCTAACATCCAGCCTAAGCTGTGTGGTGCAGCAGACAGGCTGGAGGGAAGGGAGGCCATCCAGAGGGACCTTGACAGGCTGGAGAGGTGGGCACAAGCCAAACTCAGGAGGTTCAACAAGAGCAAGTGCAGGGTCCTGCAGCTGGGTGGAGGCAATCCCAGGCACAAATGCAGGCTGGGCAGTGAATGGCTGGAAAGCAGCCCTGAGGAGAGAGACTTGGGGGTGCTGGTGGACAAAAAGCTCAACAGGAGCTCTCAATGTGCACTTGCAGCCCGCAAGGCCAATCAGATCCTGGGCTGCATCAGAAGTGTGGCCAGCAGGTCGAGGGAGGTGATTCTCCCCCTCTACTCAGCCCTGGTGAGACCCCACCTGGAGTACCGTGTCCAGTTCTGGAGCCCCTATTCCAAGAGGGATGTGGAGGTGCTGGAAGGTGTCCAGAGAAGGGCCAGGAGGATGATCAGAGGGCTGGAGCACCTCTCCTATGAGGACAGACTGAAGGAGTTGGGGCTGTTCAGTCTGGAGAAGAGAAGGCTCCAAGGTGACCTCACTGTGGCCTTCCAGTATCTGAAGGGGGCCTACAGGAAGGCTGGGGAGGGACTGCTCAGGCTCTCAGGTAGTGCTAGGACTAGGGGGAATGGAATGAAGCTGGAGAGATTCAGGCTAAATGTGAGGAGGAGGTTCTTCCCCATGAGAGTGGTGAAGCCCTGGAATGGGTTGTCCAGGGAGGTGGTTGAGGCCCCATCCCTGGGGGTGTTTAAGAGCAGGCTGGATGAGGCTGTGGCCAGGCTGATGTAGTGTGGGGTGTCCCTGCCCGTGGCAGGGGGTTTGGAACTAGATGATCCTTGTGGTCCCTTCCAACCCTGAATGAAACTATGAAACTAATGCTGGGGCGGGGGGTGGAGGGAGGAATTTCAACCCACCACAACTCCTCATTTTCCTTACCTTCAATAGAGGTCCAGTCGATGTCTTGGTTCTCTGGCTTATGCAGGGCAGGGTATTTGTTGAACAAGTTGGCAATGAAGGCCAGGTTTAGCTTCGGGTTGCCCTGGACAACGTCGGTGGCAGTGACGAACTGCCGGCAGCCCAGGCGCTCCGCCTGCTGCAGCATGCGCTCCGCTCGCTGGACATCGTCCTTCTCCTGCACCGGTGGGGGGTGAAACACAGCCATCAGCCTCAGCCTGCAGCACCCACACAAGCCCTCTCTGTGGGGGGTGCTTAAAGCAGGGGTTTGTCAGATTTACAGCTCTGCCTCACAGAGTCCTAGCAGCAGGGCTGCGCTTTCAATCAGGCTTCACCTCCGTCTCCCCACGCCGCTCTTACCGTCATGTTCCCCAGGAAAAGGAGCCCTGAAACCAGCGAGCTGGCCGTGGGACTGGCAAGCAAGGTGATTTAGCACCCTTCAAGACCAAGGTCATTGGCAATCAGCAGGTGTTTGTGTTAAATGAGGACCCAGGAAGCTGGCCTGCCAGGGAGCTGAAGGAGGCAGTCTTAGGAAGATAAGATAGTCCTGTTTGGGCTAGAACTGACGAAGCAGGGCTCAAATGACAGAAACAGCCAGCTTCAAAGCAGCTTCTGAGAGACAGAGTGCCTGAATGAAGACCTTTGCCCAACAAGCTGTAGCTTTAACACACCTAAGTGCCAGGTTCTACACACTGGCCACAATAACCCCATGCAGTGCTCCAGGCTGGGGTCAGAGTGGCTGGAGAGCAGCCAGGCAGAGAGGCACCTGGGGGTATGGGTGGATAGTAGGCTGAACATGAGCCAGCATTGTCCCTAGGTGGCCAAGGAGGACAATGGCATCCTGGCCTACATCAAAAATAGTGTGGCCAGCAGGAGTAGGGAAGTCATTGTGCCCCTGGACTCAGCACTGTGCGTCCAGTTCCGGGCCCCTAAATTTCATAAGGATATTGAGACTCTTGAATGTGTCCAGAGAAGGGTAAGGAGGCTGGGGAGAGGTCTGGAGCACAGCCCTATGAGGAGGAGCTGAGGTTGTTTAGCCTGGAGAAGAGGAGGCTCAGGGGAGGCCCACCTTGCTGTCTACAACTCCCTGAAAGGAGATCGTAGCCAGGAAGGGGTTGGTCTCTTCCCCCAGGCAACCAGCACCAGAATAAGAGGACACAGTCTCAAGCAGTGCCAGGGGAAGTTTGGGCTGGAGGTTAAAGTTCTTCCCAGAAAGAGTGATTGGCCACTGGAATGTGCTGCCCAGGGAGGTGGTGGAATCCCCGTCTCTGGAGGTGTTCAAGAGGGGACTGGACGTGGCACTTGGTGCCAAGCTTTAGTAGTCACAAGGTCTCAGGTGACAGGTTGGACTATTGCATCCAGTCTTGGGCTCCCCAGTTTAAGAGGGGCAGGGATCTACTTGACAGACTCCAGTGGAGGGCTACAAGAATGATTAAGAGACTGGAGCACTGCCTTGTGAGGAGAGGCTGAGGGAGCTGGGGCAGACTGAGAGGGTATTTAATAGAAGTTTATAAATCTCTGAGGGCTGGGTGTCAAGAAGGAAGGGACAGACTCTTCTCCTTGCACCCAGTGATAGGACAAGGGGCAATGGATGTACACTGCATCAACATGAGGAAGAACTTCTTTACTTTAAGGGTCACAGAGCCCTGGAGCAGGCTCCCCAGAGAGGTTGTGGAGTCTCCTTCCCTGGAGGCTTTCAAGACTATGAGACCTGCACTGGATTCTATGGTCCTGCTCTGACAGGGCTGTTGGACTTGATCTCCAGAGGTCCCTTCCAATCCCTGGCATCCTGTGACCTTCAAGTCAGTGCATTCATCACCAGCAATCCTGAATCTGTTCTATCTTGAACAATTAAACCATTTGATGGTTTAATTTGATGGTCACTTTCTGAGCTGTGTCCATATCGAGCAAGGCCTTATTGAGGCACTGGAAAAGTGAAGGTTAATTTTGCCACATAGTTCCAGCAAGAATCCTGGGCTCTGGGACAGGCAAATGTTGAGGTTCTCTCAATGTGACAAATGGGATAGTTTGATGTGATTCCCAAATCAACCTATTTAAACACCCTTGTCAGATGTTAGTAGTTTATCAGTGTGGTTTAACAGCCATTCTCAGTGATGATATCTAATGAGAGGCAAAGCACATCACTCAGCTCTTTGGAAACTGTGCATTTCTGAAACACAAGGTTGTGTGGCAGTGCTAAAGAGAGTTTGCTGCTCTGGCACCCCAGGGCCACTCTGCTGGCCAGCAGTGCAAGCTGCAGCCAGAAAATAAGCCTCCAAAAAAAAAACTCATCTCATCTTACCCTTAATCCTGACATGTCAATAGTAATAGCTGGAATGCCTTCTTCATCTCCCTTGGGGGCAACTTGGTTCAGCAAATGGTAATAAGCTCTTGAGTCCTGTGACAAGAGAGAGAAATTAGAGGGAGGCAAAAAAAACAAACCCCTAGCATCTACAGCTCAGGCTGTGCATGCCAGTTGTCCCCTGAACAATGGGCCTGCATGCTTCATTTTTATTACATTGACCACTGGCTACATGATTAAATTAATTAGGCTGCAAGCACACAGTGATTCCTACTTTATGCTGTATTTGCCAGCTCTGTTTCTTCCCTAAGCCAGCCTATAAAGATCTATGTGCTGGTGGAGGAGAAGCTCAACAGGAGCTCTCAGTGTGCACTTGCAGCCCACAAAGCCAATCAGATCCTGGGCTGCATCAGGAGAAGTGTGGCCAGCAGGTCAAGGGAGGTGATCCTCCCCCTCTGCTCAGCTCTGGTGAGACCCCACCTGGAGTTCTGCCTCCAGTTCTGGAGCCCCTATTGCAAGAGGGATCTGGAGGTGCTGGAAGGTGTCCAGAGAAGGACCACGAGGACGATCAGAGGGCTGGAGCACCTCTCCTATGAGGACAGACTGAAGGAGTTGGGGCTGTTCAGTCTGCAGAAGAGAAGGCTCCCAGGTGACCTCATTGTGGCCTTCCAGGATCTGAAGGGGGCCTACAGGAAGGCTGGGGAAGGACTTGTCAGGCTCTCAGGTAGTGATAGGACTAGGGGGAATGGAATGAAGCTGGAGGTGGGGAGATTGAGGCTGGAGGTGAGGAGGAAGTTCTTCCCCAGGAGAGTGGTGAAGCCCTGGAATGGGTTGTCCAGGGAGGTGGTTGAGGCCCCATCCCTGGAGGTGTTTAAGCCCAGGCTGGATGAGGCTCTGGGCAGCCTCATTTAGTATGGGGTGTCCCTGCCCATGGCAGGGGGGTTGGAACTGGATGATCCTTGTGGCCCCTTCCAACCCTGACTGATACTATGTGCTGCAGAGCGCTCAGCACCTGCCAAAAGGCTGCGTGCTGCATGCACAAAGAGGACAGCAACAATAAAGAGGCATCAGAATGAGCTTGATCTGAAGCTTGTAAGCGAGAGACACAGAAATGCATACCTTAATAATGCTGTAGAAGTCAGGCTTCTGGGCATTTAACAAAGAAAATGTAGAAGGAGAAAACAGATGTTTAAAGCGGGTTTCAAAGCAACGCTGGAACAGTTATGGGAGAGAAAGCAGAGTTTTCAAGGACAGAAGTTAACACAAACAGCAGTATCAGCAGCAGGCAAAAAGGTTGGGAGCAAGACAAGGATTTCACATGTTGTGTCTTTTAATCTTTTACAAGATGCAGTGTTGGCATCCATGTGTGGGACGAGGAGAGGCGGAGGGAGCTGGGGCTGGTTAGCCTGGAGGAGGCTCAGGGGAGACCTCATTGCTGTCTCCAACTCCCCGAAGGGAGGTTGGAGCCAGGTGGGGGTTGGTCTCTTCTCCCAGGCAACCAGCACCACAACAAGAGGACACAGTCTCTAGCTGTGCCAGGGGAGGTTTAGGCTGGAGGTGAGGAGAAAGTTCTTCAGAGAGGTGTTGGTCATTGGAATGTGCTGCCCAGGGAGGTGGTGGAGTCACTGTCCCTGGAAGTGTTCAAGAGGGGATTGGATGTGGCACTTGAAGTCATGGTTTAGTTAGTCCTGAGGTGTTGGGTGACAGGTTGGACTTGATGATCTCTGAGGTCTTTTCCAACCTTACTGCTTCTAAATATGAATCCCCTTTCAGAAATAACTCAAAGAACTGAAAACAAAGATACATGCTCATGTCTAAAGACTCTACTAACTAGGTAATGATAGGGTGCTTGGTTGCATGGTTTAGTTGGTTGGGTGGTGTTGGATGATAGGTTGGACTCGATGATCTTGAAGGTCTCTTCCAACCTGGTTTGTTCTACTCTATTCTAATACTCTTAGTTTCATAGTTTCATTCAGGGTTGGAAGGGACCACAAGGATCATCTAGTTCCAACCCCCCTGCCATGGGCAGGGACACCCCACACTAGACCTCAAGTGGCTCAGTTGGTAGTACATAAGACCCTTAATGGGAAGGTTGTGAGTTCAAGCCTGCAGTGGGCAGCAGTGTCCTCTGTCCTCTAGTCATGAGGTCTGTGGTGACAGGTTGGACTTGATAATCTTTGAGGTCCCTTCCAGCCTTAGGAATACTGAATCTATAGATCAGGCTGGACAGAGCCTCATCCAGCCTGCTCTTAAACACCCCCAGGGATGGGGCCTCAACCACCTCCCTGGACAACCCATTCCAGGGCTTCACCACTCTCATGGTGAAGAACCTCCTCCTCACATCTAGCCTGAATCTCCCCACCTCCAGCTTCATTCCATTCCCCCTAGTTCTATCACTACTCTTCAACATATAAAGTAAATTACCTGAATTAGGTGGTCTTTTCCAACCTGGTTAATTGCAATTCTAATTCTTTTATATCTTACACATCCACCTTGTTTCTCACCACACCCAGAAAGTGGTTATTTATAGCAGAAGGGAGAGGGGAGACACTTAAAGAATGGTTGTAAAGGTTTAGCCATGAGGTCTGTGTTGACAGGTTGGACTGGATGATCTTTGAGGTTTCTTCCAACCTTGGTGATTCTGTCTTGACCTCTGAGAAGTAAACCTGTGCCTTATTTATGGGTCTACACAACTGTGATTTATCTTTCAGTTGCAGATGGGACTTAGGCACTATAGTCCTCCCTGCCAGGCTACAGAAAGATGGGAAAGCCTCCATTCTTGTCCCTTTATACCAGGAGTCCTGCCTCCAGTTCTGGAGCCCCTATTGCAAGAGGGATGTGGAGGTGCTGGAAAGTGTCCAGAGAAGGGCCACAAGGATGATCAGAGGGCTGGAGCACCTCTCCTATGAGGACAGACTGAAGGAGTTGGGGCTGTTCAGTCTGCAGAAGAGAAGGCTCCCAGGTGACCTCATTGTGGCCTTCCAGGATCTGAAGGGGGCCTACAGGAAGGCTGGGGAAGGACTTCTCAGGATCTCAGGTAGTGCTGGGACTAAGGGGAATGGAATGAAGCTGGAGGTGGGGAGATTGAGGCTGGAGGTGAGGAGGAAGTTCTTCCCCAGGAGAGTGGTGAAGCCCTGGAATGGGTTGTCCAGGGAGGTGATTGAGGCCCCGTCCCTGGAGGTGTTTAAGAGCAGGCTGGATGAGGCTCTGGCCAGGCTGATCTAGTGTGGGATGTCCCTGCCCATGGCAGGGGGGTTGGAACTAGATGATCCTTGTGGTCCCTTCCAACCCTGACTGAAACTATGATACTAAGTAGGTGCATGAAAGGTTGCAGCAAAGCTGGGAGAGAGGAGCACATACCCAAGGTGCTGTGCTGAAGGCAAGATCATGCCTACACCTAGTTGTATGTCTGAGTAAGTTACAGCCTTTTCCAAAACAAAGCCAGGTCATGAGGCATTTAAGGACATCAAGGAAGGAGAAAAGCAATAGAGGCAGGGAAGTGAAAATACAGTGGTAGAGTCCAGTGTGCCATGTCCAGAACCAGCAGCCATTCACTTCCCAGGCATTTGGTGTGCTGGGGCTGGCAGTGAGGACTGAGGTTAGGAGGAAGAAGAATAATACTGCACAGAACCCCCACTAAAATGATTTCATGTACTGAGTTGGGCTGAGCAGCCTCAGCTGCTTGGATTGTCTGATGAAACAGTGTCTTTGGAAGACAGCTGAACTGTTATTCCTGGTCATTTTGACATTCTTAGTATTCTTTGTTCTCCTCATACCTTGATGTCTGTGCTGAAGTTGCCAACTTTGTTGCAGCCTGCGTTCTCCAGGTGGTAGTTTGCCCACCTCAGCAGCAGTTCCTCTGGAGACAGCTTCATCAGATCCTCCAGACTCTCTCCTTCTCTCAGAAGGGCAATCAAGGCTAAGCAGGGTAAAAAGGAAAAATTAATGATGTTGTGAACACTTACTGGGTAATTCTACTCTAAAAGACTGCAACTCTTTGGAGTTTTATTCTCTAAGACTGAGAGGTGACTGAAGAATAGAAAAGAATTAACCAGGTTGGAAGAGAACTTTGAGATCACCAAGTCCAACCTATCACCCAACACCATCTAATCAACTAAACCACGGCGCCAAGTGCCCCTTCCAGTCTCTTCCTAAACACCTCCAGTGATGGTGACTCCACCACCTCCCTGGGCAGCACATTCCAGTGGGCAATTACTCTTTCTCTGATGGACTTCTTCCTAACATCCAGCCTAAACATTCCCTGGTGCAGCTTGAGACTGTGTCCTCTTGTTCTGGTGCTGGGTGCCTCAGAGAAGAGGCCAACCCCCACCTGGCTACAACCTCCCTTCAGGGAGTTGTAGACAGCAAGAAGGTCTCCCCTGAGCCTCCTCTTCTCCAGGCTAAGCAACCCCAGCTCCCTCAGCCTCTCCTCACAGGGCTGTGTTCCAAACCCCTCCCCAGCTTTGTTGCCCTTCTCTGGACACCTTCCAGCAACTCAACATCTTTCCTAAGCTGAGGGGCCCAGAACTGGACACAGGACTCAAGGTGTGGCCTAACCAGTGCTGAGTGCAGGGGCACAATGACCTCCCTGCTCCTGCTGGCCACACTGTTCCTGATGCAGGCCAGGATGCAATTGGCCTTCTTGGCTGCCTGGGCACACTGCTGGCTCATGTTTAGCCTACTATCAACCAGTACCCCCAGGTCCCTTTCTGCCTGGCTGCTCTCCAGCCACTCCAACCCCAGCCTGGAGCGCTGCATGGGGTTGTTGTGGCCAATGGCCATAAAGTTTGTGGCCTGTGCTAAAATCAGGCAAGGATGAGCTGCCTGTGGTAATGCACTCATTAGGACCAGAGTGAAGTACACCCAGGTATGCTTGAACAGAACAATTATTTTCTACTGCAATTGAAATGAATTATCCAATGCCAAGTGAAGAGCTCTGTCCTGACTCATCCTTCATCTGGAAGGAGATCTTCACAGCATTACCAAAGTTTGCAAGATCAAACAGTTGGGTAGGAATGCATTCTTCATGCCAGCAAGCCACACTTGAGGCTCTTCCACACACCTGAGTGAAGTTTGCTTTCACCTTTGCTAATATCACTTAGACTCACAGAACCATTGAGGTTAGAAGAGACCTTTGAGATTAATAGATTCATAGTGTGGTTTGGACTGGAGGGGACCTTGGAGATCATCTGGTTCCAGTTCCAGCCCCTGCCCCCACCATGGGCAGGGATATCTTCCAGCAGAAGTTGAGGAAGACCTCATTCAATCTGGCCTTGAGTGCCTCCAGGGAAGGGGCAACCTGTTCCAGTGTATTGCCACCCTCCCTGCAAAGAAGTTCTAATATCCTACCTAAATCTTCCTACCTCAAGATTCAATCCCTTGCCCCTCACCCTATCACAATCACCAAGGTTGGTAGATACCTCAATCACTCCAAGCCCTTCTAAACAGTCCCTCCCCAGCTTTCCTGAAGCCCCCTTCAGGTACTGGAAGGCTGCTATAAAGTGTCCCTGGAGCCTTCTCTTCTCCAGGCTGAACAAGCCCAGCTCCCTCAGCCTGTCCCTAAAGGGAAGGTGCTTGAGCCCTCTGATTATCTTTGGGGCCTCCTCTGAACCTGCACCAGCAGTAAGGTGTCCTTCTTACACTGGGAGCACCAGATCTGGATTCAGGAGTCTGGGATTACTGAGCCTATCCATCCACCTAAAGCTCTCAATGAGAATCACACATCCCTGGAGATATTCAGGGTAAGGCTTGACAAGGCTCTGAACAACCTGATCTCCTGTTCCATCCCCCTGCTTCATCTTCCCAAAGCAGTTCCTGCTTCCACTACACCATCCTCCACTCTGCCTAAACAGCTTCTGCTCCACCACCACTTTTGCACCCATCCCAGAGCCAGGGGCAAGACCCTTAACCAGCCAAGATACCACACAGAGGAGCTCAGCCCCAGCCAGCACCTGTGGATGATATTGGAGTAGTCATCAATCCTGTCCCTAACAGCCAGGGGGCCAGCAGGCCCCCCGGCCTTTGGAGTCACCACCACCAACACCCAGTGTGCACCAGGGGCACTCACCAGTGAGGAGAGGAGGATCCTCAGCCCAGATGGGCTCAGTTTGGGGCTGCTGCCCTTCCTGAGGGGGATTAAATAAGGGAGTGGATGGGGAGGGCAAAGTGGCCACACCTGGGGTAGGAGGAGACACCAACAGAGCCCAGGTGCTGTGGGATTTGAGGGGAAAAAGGAGAAAATAGAGTGGGTGAGGAGAAAAAGGGGGAAAATAGGGTGGGAGGGGGAAGAAAAAGGGGGAAAATGGGGTGGGTGGGGGGAAAAGGGCAGATCTGGTGGGAAATGGGAGGTGGTGGTGAAAGAAGTGGTGGTGAGAGAAGGGGATTTTAACATAAAAGCTGGGGAGGGGTTTGGAGCACAGCCCTGTGAGGAGAGGCTGAGGGAGCTGGGGCTGTTTAGCCTGGAGGAGGCTCAGGGGAGACCTTCTTGCTGTCTACAACTCCCTGAAGGGAGGTTGTAGCCAGGTGGGGGTTGGTCTCTTCTCCCAGGAAACCAGCACCAGAACAAGAGGACACAGTCTCAAGCTGTACCAGGGGAGGTTTAGGCTGCATGTTAGGAAGAAGTTCTTCATAGAAAGAATGATTGGCCATTGGAATGTGCTGCCCAGGGAGGTGGTGGAGTCACCATCATTGGAAGAAGAGACTGGATGAAGCACTTGGTGCCATGGTTTAGTTGATTAGATGGTGTTGGGGATAGGTTGGACTCAATGATGATCTTACAGGTCTCTTCCAACCTGGTTAATTCTATTCTATTCACTGGAAAAGGCCCTGCCCAGCCTCATCTAACCTAGAGAGTGGTACTGCTGTAAGTGGATAAGTGGATGTCTGACCCAGAGGACCTCCAAGGTGGACCTCCAGAGGATCCTTCCATTTTTTTGTGATCCTATGACTCTGATTTCCCAAAGAAAGAGGAAATGTTTGGCAATCAAGAGTCACCAAGAGCAAGCAAAGAGCTTCTTGAATGTGGTGCAGCATTTCCTTACCCCAATACACAATGGGTGTAGACCATGAGCCAATAAGCATGAAATTAACTTTGCATAGTCCACACAAGCCTGCATACAGCCTTGGATTTTGGAGTGCTGGGACTTGTGAAGGGCAAGGGAAATTACAGCAGATGATGAGGGGCACCAAATGCTTGGGGGGAGGGAAAAATGTAAAGACCTTTATCCTACAGATTGTTCAGTGATAGCAGTGGAGCAAAGAAATGAAAAACCATACCTACCTTCATTCCTGCTGATCTCTATGTCAGCAAAGAGTCCAATTTTGATGACTTGCCACAAAAGACCCAGAACCAGATAAGGTTTCCCTTCTTTTAAGTCTTCAGCTCCAATGTTCACAACATGGCACCCAATGGCTGAAGCAGAGTTCAGAGCCAGGTTCAGATTTTCCTAGGGAAAGGAACTGAAGAGCTGAGTATACAGGAAGCAGCAGTGGTGACATCTCTTTTTGTTACTTTAGAATAGAATAGAATAGACCAGGTTGGAAGAGACCTTCAAGATCATCACATCCAACCCATCAACCAATCCAACCCACCTAAACAACTAACCCATGGCACCAAGCACCCCAGCAAGTCTCCTCCTGAACACCTCCAAAACTCTGAGGGGCTTCATGGTAAATGTATTAATGTACATGGAATCATACCATAGTTTGGGTTGGAAGGGACCTTTCAAATGTCACCTAAACAAATCCCCTGCAGCAAGCATCTTCAGGAGACATCAAGTTACTCAGAGCCTCATCCAACGTGATCCTGAATGTCTCCATAGATGGAGCATCTGCTCTCTCTATGGGCAATCTATTCACAGTATCACAGAATCACCAAGGTTGGAAGAGACCTCAAAGATCATCAAGTCCAACCTGTCACCACAGACCTCAGGACTAAACCATGGCACCAAGTGCCACATCCAATCTCCTCTTGAACACCTCCAGGGATGGGGACTCCACCACTTCCCTGGGCAGCACATTCCAATGGCCAATCTCTCTTTCTGATCTGTTGGTGGTTGCCTGGGAGAAGAGACCAACCCCCACCTTTCTACAACCTCCCTTCAGGTAGTTGTAGAGAGCAAGAAGGTCTCCTCTGAGCCTCCTTTTCTCCAGGATGTTATGTTTCTTCACTGTTTCCTTTCCATTTATAGTATCATAGTATCAGTCAGGGTTGGAATGGACCACAAGGATCGTCTAGTTCCAACCCCCCTGCCATGGGCAGGGACACCCCACACTACATCAGCCTGGCCACAGCCTCATCCAGCCTGGGCTTAAACACCTCCAGGGACAGGGCCTCAACCACCTCCCTGGACAACCCATTCCAGGGCTTCACCACTCTCATGGGGAACAACTTCCTCCTCACCTCCAGCCTCAATCTCCCCACCTCCAGTTTCATTCCATTCCCCCTAGTCCTATCACTGCCTGAGATCCTGAGCAGTCCCTCCCCAGCCTTCCTGGAGCCCCCTTCAGATCCTGGAAGGCCACAATGAGGTCACCTGGGAGCCTTCTCTTCTCCAGACTGAACAGCCCCAACTCCTTCAGTCTGTCCTCTCAGGAGAGGTGCTCCAGCCCTCTGATCATCCTCCTGGCCCTTCTCTGGACACCTTCCAGCACCTTCAGATCCCTCTTGCAATAGGGGCTCCAGAACTGGAGGCAGGACTCCAGGTGGGGTCTCAGCAGAGCTGAGCAGAGGGGGAGAATCACCTCCCTTGCCCTGCTGCCCACACTTCTCCTGCTGCAGCCCAGGATCTGATTGGCTTTGTGGGCTGCAAGTGCACACTGAGAGCTCCTCTTGAGCTTCTCCTCCACCAGCAAGAAAGGGTGTACCAAAACCTGACCCCAGCTATGCACTGTTCAAAAAGGCAGCTTGATAAGCAGAGGGTAAGTAGAGAAGGCAAAGAAGGTTAGAAAACATAATTTATCACACAGATTTCCCATTTTTCAAACGAATTTCATCACTGCTGGCATGACAAAAAGAATCTGATTAGCTAGAATACACAGAGGGGGACAGTATAAATTCTCCCAAGACAGAAACATTGGAGCCTTTCAAATTAATTACCTTGTGTCCAGCAGACAGCTGGAAAAGGGTTAAGTTAAAGTGGAAAAAAATATTGATCAAATCATGTCTGTTTGTGACAAGGATTGATCTGAGCTGCATCACTAAGCCATGCTGCTGACCAAAATGATTAGGGCTGAAAGATGTTGCATACAGCATAAAGATCCAATTTGATGGCTTCTGAGCTTACTTGAGCCTAGCTAATGTTCCATCAAATCAGAGTAGCTGAAGGCTAAACCGGGTTAGGTTCATATC
>WWNC01000022.1:17540000-17637500 GCA_011125475.1 Melanerpes aurifrons
TAGAAGCTATTGGCTACCTCAATATAAATAATAAGAGCTCAGAAAAGAGACTTCAAGTGTTCACCCTCCTGCTTCACCTTCCCTTGTTAAGCCTTGCCTCACTGCAGCAGGATTTCAGAGCTGTGACTGGTACAAGATTGTGCACTTAGTGCTTCAGGGTATGAAGTGAGTGAAGAATAAAAGGGTAACTCAGCCTGGGAGCCTCTGATTTCTGTGAAAGTGTCTCACATTTCCATTTTCTTTTAAGTTTGATAACAGCAGCAGGCTTTTGAATAATGAGAATCCCTATATGGCATTGAAAGAGCAGATTTAATGTAATTATGTGTAACTTGGTACAATTACATGAAATTCATACAATAAAGGAAGGAGGCAAAGCACTCAGCCATTTCAAATGAAAATGTCAGAAGGGACCTAAGCCTTCATTATAGAATGATAACCTCCTAAATTACATTGCCAGAGCACACACAAGCCCATCACTGAGAGTCTAATTCCAGCCTACCTCTGTGGAGAGATGAGAAATCCTTCTCTCAATTCCATACCCAAGAAGCAGATGAAGAGAGCAAAGAAAATTATCATCTTCCCAGGGCTGTGCTGGACCTTAGTGATAGTGCACCAGAACCTGATTAAAGAGGTTACAGGGGGGCTTCATATTTCTCCAGATGTCTCAGCAGAGAGACTCTAACAAGAAATGCCACACATGGACTGAGAGTGCTTAAATGAGGACACTAACTGAACCATTAACTCTGGGAAGCCAGTTACTCTCATCAAGGCACTCTTTCAAGTTGTAAGTGCAAGGCAGTACAAGATTGCTTAGCAGGAATGCAGATGACACTGAGGCGGGACTATCACTTTGGGTGCAGACATGGGTGGTGGTGGAAAGCGCTGTCAAAGTACAACTGCAGCACGCAGGACACTGTGGGACAAAGACTCATTAGCTAGAACTGACTTTGAGACAGTGAGAGGCTCCAAATCCATGCTGGCTAGCTGTACTGTGGGTCAGGGATCAGATTAATAGTGCAGCACTGAGGTAAAATTTTAGTAGAGGAACAACACTATGCTGTGCTGTAGCTGTATGTCCACACTCAAAACATTCTTGGTGTGTGCCATATATATAACAGAGCAGTTCTGGTTCCCTCTATGGAATTGAAGCAACTAAAGTTAGACCACCCCTTGAGTCCTATGTCCAGTTCTGGGCCCCTCAGTTTAAGAAGGATATTGAGACACTTGAACGTGTCCAGAGAAGGGCAACAAAGCTGGGGAGAGGTCTGGAGCACAGCCCTGTGAGGAGAGGCTGAGGGAGCTGGGGTTGCTTAGCCTGCAGAAGAGGAGGCTCAGGGGAGACCTTCTTGCTCTCTACAACTCCCTGAAGGGAGGTTGTAGCCAGGTGGGGGTTGGTCTCTTCTCCCAGGCAACCAGCACCAGAACAAGAGGACACAGTCTCAAGCTGTACCAGGGGAGGTTTACTCTGGATGTCAGGAAGAAGTTCTTCATAGAAAGAGAGAATGACCATTGGAATGTGCTGCCCAGGGAGGTGGTGGAGTCACCATCATTGGAGGTGTTTAGGAAGAGACTGGATGAGGCACTTGGTGCCATGGTTTAGTTGATTAGATGGTGTTGGGTGATAGGTTGGATTTAATGATCTCAAAGGTCTATTCTATTCTACTCTACTCTACTTTACTCTACTCTACTCTTAGTTTCATAGTTTCATAGTTCCTTTCAGGGTTGGAAGGGACCACAAGGATCACCTAGTTCCAACCCCCCCTGCCATGGGCAGGGACACCCCACACTACATCAGCCTGGCCACAGCCTCAGCCAGCCTGCTCTTAAACACCCCCAGGGACGGGGCCTCAACCACCTCCCTGCACAACCCATTCCAGGGCTTCACCACTCTCATGGGGAAGAACTTCCTCCTCCCCTCCAGCCTCAATCTCCCCACCTCCAGCTTCATTCCATTCCCCCTAGTCCTAGCACTCCCTGAGATCCTGAGAAGTCCTTCCCCAGCCTTCCTGTAGGCCCCCTTCAGATACTGGAAGGCCACAATTAGGTCACCTGGGAGCCTTCTCTTCTGCAGACTGAACAGCCCCAACTCCTTCAGTCTGTCCTCATAGGAGAGGTGCTCCAGCCCTCTGATCATCCTTGTGGCCCTTCTCTGGACATGTTCCAGCACCTCCACATCCCTCTTGTAATAGGGGCTCCAGAACTGGACACAGTACTCCAGGTGGGGTCTCACCAGGGCTGAGTAGAGGGGGAGGATCACCTCCCTTGACCTGCTAGCCACACTTCTCCTGATGCAACCCAGTACTCTACTTTATTCTAATGTGTAGTAGATGGAAATCCTCATTCTATCCTTCATGGTTTCTCTGGGGAAATCCTTTTTGATCAAAGAGCAACTTAAAAATAAAGAGAAAGAGGTTTTTCATATACATGGCCAGGGAGAACTTAAAAGTTCATCTGCCTTGCAAAGGGCAGCTTAAGTCTCTAGGGACTACTTCAGTTGTTCCTCAGGTACACTGATAGCTGTTCTTCTTATACCATCAAACCAGTCATTAGATCATCAAGTCCAACCTATCACCCAACACCATCTAATCAACTAAACCATTGCACCAAGCACCCCTGTTACCTTAAGGAGGGAAACATGGAGGATGATATTTGCAAGATGTAGGTGATCCATTTCAGGCACACACATCATTACAGCTATCTTTGGGTGAGGCAAGAATCACTAATTAGCTACATCAATAGGCCCATGATTTTCAAACTTGCTGACTTAGATCCGTGCATAAGGGTGAAGTTTGGGCATGGGTGGCAAAGACTTCAAAGAGAATAGATTGGCAAATCACCACCTACTATGCTGGCTAAAAAGTAGCTCTGAAATCAGACACTCAGATGCTGGAGCTGAGACTCAGGAACTTTGCAAGTGAAGCAGAAGTAATGCTGGAAGCTGCTACCCTAAGGGAAGGGCAAGAGGATCCCTGAATGTGTGGATAAAATGAGCAGACAACGTAGAGAGTAGGCCCATGAGGTAGTTTGACAAGAGAAAGAGAACAAGAGGACAGTCTCAAGCTGTGCCAGGGGAAGTTTAGGCTGGAGGTGAGGAGAAAGTTCTTCCCAGAAAGTTCTTCCCAGAAAGAGAGATTGGCCATTGGAATGTGCTGCCCAGGGAGGTGGTGGAGTCACTGGAAGTGCTTAAGAAGTGATTGGATGAGGCACTTAGGTGATAGGTTGGACTCGATGGTCTCAAAGGCCTTTTCCAACCTGGTTAATTCTCTCCTCTCCTCTCCCCTCCCTCTCCCCTCTCCTCTCCTCTCCCTCTCCTCTCCTCTCCCCTCTCCCTCCTCTCCTCTCCTCTCCCTCCTCTCCTCTCCCTCTCCCTCTCCTCTCCAAACCTCTCCCTCCTCCCTCCTCCTCTCCTCCTCCTCTCCTCTCCTCTCCCTCTCCTCTCCTCTCCTCTCCTCCTCTCTCCTCTCCTCTCCCTCTCCCTCCTCTCCTCTCCTCTCCCTCTCCTCCCCTCCCTCCCTCCCCCCCTCCCTCCCCCTCCCTCCCTCCCTCCTCTCCTCCTCCTCTCCCTCTCCTCTCCCTCTCCTCTCTCCCTCCTCCTCTCCTCGAGTCTCCCTCTCCCCTCTCCTCTCCTCTCCCTCCTCTCCCTCCTCTCTCCTCTCCTCCCTCTCCTCTCCCTCCCTCTCCCTCTCCCTCTCCTCTCCTCTCCTCTCCCCTCTCCCTCTCCTCTCCCTCTCCCTCCTCCTCTCCTCCTCCTCTCCCTCCCTCCTCCCTCTCCTCTCCCTCTCTCCCTCCCTCCCTCCTCTCCCCTCCCTCCTCTCCTCCTCCTCCTCTCCCCTCCTCTCCTCTCCTGCTCTACTCTACTTTACTTTACTCTACTCTACTCTGTTATACCATTATTGGCAAACTCTGATTAGAAATGTGGTAATAGAGTGATGCTTCCACACCCATATGACGGAGCTCTCCCTGGACCAGTCTATCCCTGTGGAGTGGACTTCTCCAGAAGGGATGAATGTTCATGTCATCCTCTGACAATGAGCTCTCCATACTTGCCTAATTAAGCTGTGAAAGGAGAAAAAAGCTGAGAAAGCAGAATAGAATAGAATAGAATAGAATAGAATAGAATAGAATAGAATAGAATAGAATAGAAAGAATAGAATAGAATAAACCAGGTTGGAAGAGACCTTCAAGATCATCGAGTCCAACCTATCATCCAACACCACCTAATCAACTAAACCATGCAACCAAGCACCCTATTAAGACTCCTCCTGAACACCTCCAGTGACGGCGACTCCACCACCTCCCTAGGCAGCCCATTCCAATGGGCAATCACTATTTCTCTATAGAACTTCTTCCTAACATCCAACCTGAACCTCCCCTGGCACAGCCTGAGACTGTGTCCGCTTGTTCTGGTACTGGCTGCGTGGGAGAAGAGACCATCATCTGCCTGTCTACAACCTCCCTTCAGGTAGTTGTAGAGAGTGATAAGGTCACCCCTGAGTCTCCTCTTTTCCAGACTGAGCAACCCCAGCTCCCTCAGCGTCTCCTCACAGGGCTGTATTCCAAACCCCTCCCCAACTTTGTTGCCCTTCTCTGGACTCCTTCCAGCAACTCAACCTCCTTCCTAAACTGAGAGGCCCAGAACTGGACACAGGACTCAAGGTGTGGCCTAACCAGTGCAGTGTACAGGGGCAGAATGACCTCCCTGCTCCTGCTGGCCACACTGTTCCTGATGCAGGCCATGATGCCATTGGCCCTCTTGGCTACCTAGGCACACTGCAGGCTCATGTTCAGCCTGCCATTGACCAGCACCCCCAGGTCCCTCTCTGCCTGGCTGCTCTCAGCCACTCTGACCCCAGCCTGTAGCACTGCATGGGGTTGTTGTGGCCAATGTGCAGAACCTGGTACTTGGATGTGTTCAATCTCATGTCCTTGGATTCTGCCCATCTGTCCAGCCTGTCCAGGTCCCTCTGCAGAGCCTCTCTGCCCTCCAGCAGATCAACTCCTGTTCCCAGCTTGGTGTCATCAGCAAATTTACTGATGATGGACTCAATGCCCTCATCCAGATCATCAATAAAGTTGTTAAAGAGCATGGGGCCCAGCACTGATCCCTGGGGGACACCACTAATGCCTGGCTGCCAGCTGGCTGTGGCACCATTCACCACCACTCTCTGGGCTCAGCCCTCCAGGCAGTTCCTAACCCAGCTCAGAGTGCTGCTGTCCAAGGCAGGGGCTGACAGCTTGGCCAGGAGTTTGCTATGGGGGACGGTGTCAAAGGCCTTGCTGAGGTCCAGGTAGACTACATCAACAGGCCTCCCCACATCCAACAGGCGGGTCACCTGATCGTAGAAGGAGATCAGGTTGGTCAGGCAGGACCTGCCCTTCCTAAATCCATGCTGGCTAGGCCTGATCCCTTGGCCATCCTGTAAGTGCTGTGTGATTGCACTCAGGATGACCTGTTCCATGATCTTGCCTGGCACTGAAGTCAGGCTAACAGGCCTTGAATTCCCTGGCTCATCCAACCGGCCCTTCTTATGGATGGGCACCACGTTGGCCAGCTTCCAGTCCTCTGGGAACTTGCCAGTGAGCCAGGACTGCTGGAAAATTATGGAGAGTAGCTTGGCCAGCTCGTCTGCCAGCTCTCTCAGCACCCTAGGATGAATCCCATCTGGTCCCATGGACTTGTAGGGATCCAAGCTGCTAAGGAGAGTTCCAACCACCTCCTCATGGAACATAGGGAAACTGTGCAGCTCCCTGGTTCCTTCTGCCACCTCTGCAGGCCAGCTGTCAGGAAGACATTCTGTTCTTCTAGTAAAAATTGAGGCAAAGAAGGTGTTAAGTATCTCTGCCTTTTCCTCATCCCTTGATACAACATTTCCCTCCATGTCAACCAAGGAGTGAAGGTTGTCCTTTCCCTTCCTCTTGCTATTAATATATTTATAGAAGGACTTTTTGTTGTCCTTCACAGTAGAGGCCAGTTTAAGCTCCAAATGTGCTTTTGCCTCCCTAATTCTCTTCCTACAAGACCTAGCAACATCCTTAAGCATTCCGTGGGTTGCCTCCCCTCTCTTCCAAAGGTGATACACCCTCTTTTTATCCCTTAGTTCCATTAAAAGTTCATGAACCATCCAGACTGGCCATCTGCCCCGGCGGCTCATCTTCCGGCACATTGGCACAGCCTGTCCCTGAGCCTTCAACAATTCTTCCTTGAAGTAGGTCCAGCTCTTCTGGACCCCTTTATTATCAAGGGCTTTATCCCAAGGAACCCTCTGAATTAGTTCCTTGAGTAACCTGAAGTCTGCCCTCCGGAAGTCCAGAGTGGAGGTCTTCTTGCTGCCCCTCTTAGCTTGACCAAAAACCGAAAAATTCCATTCCATTCCATTCCATTCCATTCCATTCCATTCCATTCCATTCTATACTTGCTGTACATAGGCGTTGCACAAGCAGCCTCATACAGCCACTGTCCAGCAGAGACAGTCTCAGCCTGAACCTGTATACAGGATCTAAACCCAGATCTCAGCAGTACATTCTGCACATGTCTGGAAATAGCAAGTTGCTCTAACCATGGTGGTCTAAATAATTTGAAGAGGTTTGGGAGAGGTGACATAATCTATTAGCACAATTACACAAAGCCCATCAGGCCTTTGAAAGTACCTCTCTCCTTCTCTGCTGCTGTACATAAATCTCCAACTGAAGTGTGTTGTCATCCTTGGAGTATATTAATTCAGGTAAAAATGGAGATTAATGATCCTTTTCCCAAGAAATTGCACATTCTAGTGGAGCACTTGGTCTGAAGGCCAATTTGCCCATGTTGTATTGCTGAGGGACCTCAGGAAATTATCTCATCTAATCACTGGATAGCAGCCCAGGAGAATTTTGACTGTGGCTGGCGCTGCTAATATTTATCCCTGAGTGATGGATCATCTGCATCATACAGTTCATATTTCTCACAAAACATTTGCTCATAAATCAAGAGGGCTGCAGCCTCTTATATATTTCATCTAATGAAATATAGATTAGTCTGCAGGAGATTTCTGGGAGTCAGCTATATGAAAGTCAGTCTGTGTTGCATTTCACACATCCATTAAAAAGATATTAGCACAGGGATGCTTCTTGGCATCAAAGAGTAAGGTTATTTTTCACACACACAAAGAAGTGAGCACCTGGTTGAGATTGTAAATTGCTACTCAGATGCAAAGTAATGTCCTGAATGTCCTACTTACTGAAATCCCACAAACAAATTAAGTACATTTGCTTCCCTAGAGTTTATCCAATGAGGAGGGTAACCTTGTAGTGCTGTCAGTACATGCTGACACAGCACAGCTTACATGCACCTTGTGAAACCAGTGACTCATAAGTACAAAACAAAGATACCCAGCTCAGCATGCAACATTCAGGGAGGGTGGAACTGGATGATCCTTGAGGTCCCTTCCAACCCTAACAATTCTATGATTCTATGGCCATAAGAACCTGGAGATTAATACAGTTTCTCTTCTGTTCTGTGTAAGCCATCCAGCCCTCACTTGTCAAAGCATCTCAGCCTCATTGTCACCTGCACATGATTGTTACCTTCAACGTGGTGTAAATGATGCCCAAAGCAGGAGCTCAGGGGAGACCTCCTTGCTGTCTACAACTACCTGAAGGGAGGTTGCAGCCAGGTGGGGGTTGGTCTCTTCTCCCAGGCAACCAGCACCAGAACAAGAGGACACAGTCTCAAGCTGCACCAGGGGAGGTTTAGGCTGGAGGTGAGGAGAAAGAGAGATTGGTCATTGGAATGTGCTGCCCAGGGAGGTGGTGGAGTCACCATCCCTGGAGGTGTTCATAGATTCATAGTTTCATAGTTTCATTCAGGGTTGGAAGGGACCACAAGGATCAGCTAGTTCCAACCCCCCTGCCATGGGCAAGGACACCTCACACTACATCAGCCTGGTTACAGCCTCAGCCAGCCTGCTCTTAAACACCTCCAGGGACGGGGCCTCGACCACCTCCCTGGACAACCCATTCCAGGGCTTCACCACTCTCATGGGGAAGAACTTCCTCCTCACATCTAGCCTGAATCTCCCCACCTCCAGCTTCATTCCATTCCCCCTAGTCCTAGCACAACCTGAGATCCTGAGAAGTCCTTCCCCAGCCTTCCTGTAGGCCCCCTTCAGATACTGGAAGGCCACAATGAGGTCACCTCGGAGCCTTCTCTTCTACAGACTGAACAGCCCCAACTCCTTCAGTCTATCCTCACAGGAGAGGTGCTCCAGCCCTCTGATCATCCTTGTGGCCCTTCTCTGGACACCTTCCAGCACCTCCACATCCCTCTTGGAATAGGGGCTCCACAACTGGACACAGTACTCCAGGTGGGGTCTCACCAGGGCTGAGTAGAGGGGGAGGATCACCTCCCTCGACCTGCTGGCCACACTTCTCCTGATGCAGCCCAGGATCTGATTGGCTTTGCGGGCTGCAAGTGCACATTGAGAGCTCATGTTGAGCTTTTTGTCCACCAGCACCCCCAAGTCTCTCTCCTCAGGGCTACTTTCCAGCCAGTCACTGCCCAGCCTGCATTTGTGCCTGGGATTGCCTCGACCCAGCTGCAGGACCCTGCACTTGCTCTTATTGAACCTCCTGAGGTTGGCTTGTGCCCACCTCTCCAGCCTGTCCAGGTCCCTCTGGATGGCCTCCCTTCCCTCCAGCCTGTCTGCTGCACCACACAGCTTGGTGTCATCAGCAAACTTGCTGAGGGTGCACTCAATGCCACTGTCCATGGCACCCACAAAGCTGTTGACCAAGCCTGGTCCCAGGACTGATCCCTGAGGGACTCTGCTTGTCCCTGGCCTCCACTGGGACATGGAGCCATTGACAGCCACTCTTTGGGTGCGACCATCAAGCCAGTTCCTTATCCATCTAGTGGTCACCCATCAAACCCATGTGTCACCAGTTTGGAGACCAGGATGTGGTGTGGGACAGTGTCGAAGGCTTTGCTCAGGTCCAGGTAAATGGCATCAGTTGCTCTCCCTTCATCTATTAATTTTGTCACCTGCTCACAGAAGGCCACCAGGTTGGTCAGGCAGGATTTACCCTTGGCAAAGCCATGCTGACTGTTCCCAATCACCTCTTCACTATTCTTTTGAGCAAGTAGTGACTCCAGGAGGATCTGCTCCATGATCTTCCCAGGCACAGAGTTCAAGAGGGGATTGGATGTGGCACTTGAAGCCATGGGTTGGTTAGTCCTGAGGTGTTGGGTGACAGGTTGAACTGGATGATCTCAGGTCTTTTCCAACCTTATTGATTCTATGATGCTCTCAGGCGCAATTCTCTCCACAGAACGGCAGCATACAGCCCAGGTGTCAGGTGACAGTGGTGTAAAGCCTTACAGGAACAGAGAGCTCTCTTGTCTACCCTTCAAGAAGCTTGGTCTGAACCGCTTTCCAGTTGTCATGTGCTCCCAAATCCCACCCATTGGTGCTTTTCATACACAGTTGGTAGCACATCAGACCCTTAATGGGAAGGTCATGAGTTCAAGCCTGCAGTGGGCAGTAGTGTCCTCCCTACTCTAGTCATGAGGTCTGTGGTGACAGGTTGGACTCGATGATCTTTGAGGTCTCTTCCAACCTTAGTGATAGTGAATTACTGAATACTGAATTAGATGAGATAGGAGCAAGGCTTAGGCTGGTAGCCTCTGCAATGGCCCAGCACAGTAAGCTGGGTGAGGCTGTGTATTGGTGTGATGATTAAGCCCACACGCACTAGCACAAAGCAAAGCTGAACTCAGCTGGAGAAGCAAATGAAAGCTGTATTTTACAAGCAATAATGAAATGCAATGAATATATACAAAATATACAGTACTGTGTCCAGTTCTGGGCCCCTCAGTTTAGGAAAGAGGTTGACTTGCTGGAACGAGTCCAGAGAAGGGCAACAGAGTTGGTGAGGGGTTTGGAACACAGCCCTATGAGGAGAGAGGCTGAGGGAGATGGGGTTGCTTAGCCTGGAGAAGAGGAAACTCAGGGGTGATCTTCTTGCTCTCTACAACTCCCTGAAGGGAGGTTGTAGACAGGCAGAGGTTGGTCTCTTCTCCCAGGCAGCCAGCACCAGAACAAGAAGACACAGTCTCAGGCTGCACCAGGGGAAGTTTAGGCTGGATGTTAGGAGGAAGTTCCATACAGAGAGACTGATTGTCCTTTGGAATGTACTGCCCAGGGAGGTGATGGAGTCACCATCATTGGAGGTATTCAGGAGGAGACTTGATGGGGTGCTTGGTGCTATGGTTTTGTTGATTAGGTGGTGTTGGATTGGTTGATGGGTTGGATGCCATGATCTTGAAGGTCTCTTCCAACCTGGTTTGGTCTATTCTATTTTATTCTATTCTATTCTATACAATATCATATAAGAATTTACAGGAAGGAACACAACACAGAAATCCTCCCGAGGAGGATCCCACCTTGGCTTCCCCCCGGCCTCTCTCCCCCTTCCCTTTCTTTCTAGTTAATTAGGAAAAAAAAGAGAAGAGTAGAAAAAGAGTGTTAGGAGAATTCTAGTTAAGCTCAAAGCAGTTGTTAAGAAAGTTAGCTGCTTATCTTATCAGTTTCAGTCCAGGCTCAGCATGCATGTAGTCTGCCCAATAAACCAGAAAAAAAGATGAGACTGAGACCAGAATGTAAAATCATAAAACTACAACCCACTCATCTACCAAAGAAATGCGTTTAGAATCATCTTCCTGTTGTTGTCATTTTTACCCCCAAACATTCAGCTAGAGAATCCTGCAGCTATCCTTCTTCAAAGTCACAGCCTAAACTGTCATGGGCTGTAATCAACAACAACTTTTCACAGGTACCCTCAGTGATAGGAGCTGGCCAGGGTGCAGGTGAAAAAGGCAGTGGTCCAGGATGGGGGAATATGGAGAAAAGGGAATGGCAACAACATCAGGGAAAGACAACAGCAAAGGAGAGGATAACATTGTGGAGGAAATGAAACAAAGGAGCCCTTGGAGCAGTACAGCAAAGAACATACCTGGAGGCTAAGGCAGACTGATACCAACCACTGCAGGTCCATTTTACAGTAGAGTCAGTGGAGTGATGCTAAATAGGATAGGATAGGATAGGATAGGATAGGATAGGATAGGATAGGATAGGATAGGATAGGATAGGATAGGATAGGATAGGATAGGATAGGATAGGATGGCACGGAACGGAACGGAACGGAACGGAACAGAACAGAACAGAACAGAACAGAATAGAATAGAATAGAATAGAATAGAATAGAATAGAATAGAATAGAATAGAATAGGATGGAATAGATCAGGTTGAAAGAGACCTTTGAGATCATCGAGTCCAGCCTATCATCCAACACCACCTAATCAACTAAACCAGGCAACCAAGCTCCCCATCAAGTCTCCTCCTGAACACCTCCAGTGATGGTGACTCCACCACCTCCCCAGGCAGCCCATTCCAATGGGCAATCACTCTCTCTGTGTAGAACTTTCTCCTAACCTCCACCCTAAACCTCCCCTGGCACAGCTTGAGACTGTGTCCTCTTAAAAAGCATTATGGGATGGACTATGAAGTCACTGCTTACACAGAGCAGCCCCTTACTCTACCAGTAGGTCCAAGGACTGAAGCAGAGGTCATCCACATGGTAAAGCAACATGGACTAAGTAGCTCATTGCAATGTCTGGAAGCTGGAGCACGTTAAAGCAGCAGATTAGTTCTCCCTGAAGGGCATAATAGAAAGGTAATAGAGATTTCCTGTGAGGTCCAGTCAGAGATGACAGAAAAGCACATTTCCAATTATCTATTCATCTAAAAGGTGACTAATGGGTGTCACTCATAATCAGATGCATGGAAACAAAGCACTGTACCTTTGAGCATGACATTGCTTGTCAAATTCAGATAACAGAAATATAATCACATTGTTCATTCCTCCCAGGAAGCACACTCTTCAGATTTCTTGGGTGCAAAAGATACACAAACACAGGTGCTCATACTACCCAGGCACGTGGAAATTTCTGTGTTAGGAATTTGGGGAATAAATGATTGTGGTGGGTTAACATCCATCCTGAAAACAAAGAGAGGAAGCGCTTGCGAGTGATTTGCCCTCCTTGCAGGGCATTTTCCCCAGGGGAAACTGAGTCTGTTTCACTCCCCCCTCCCTGCCCAGCTAGGGTATAAAAGGGAGGACACTGCTGCCCACTGCAGGCTTGAATACACAACCTTGCCATTAAGAGTCTCATGCTCTACCAACTGAGCCATGTGCTCCCCCCATTACCAGGTAGCGGCAAGGGAAGAAAAGAGAAAGTGCAGGACCCCCGTTGATGTCTTAGAGGGGAGCAGGGCATTATGGGATGAAATACCTGGATTCCTGTGTCCACCCACGGGGGTGGACTACTTTGGGACACAGGAGATGTTTCTCCTGTGCAGGGGGCACCTGGCCCAAATTGCTACAATGATATTGTGAGAACCTCCATATATTTTCTATTGTAATTTGGTACTGCAGGCAACAGTTCAGATGTATTCCCCTTATGTCGATGGATCTTGAGAGATCTTTGCCTACCACAGATCCACCAAACTTTGCTCAGGCTCCCAGAGATGTACTGTGTACAGTTCTGGGCCCCTCAATTTAAGAATGACATTGAGACACTTGAACATGTCCAGAGAAGGGCAACAAAGCTGGGGAGGGGTTTGGAGCACAGCCCTGTGAGGAGAGGCTGAGGGAGCTGGGGTTGCTTAGCCTGGAGAAGAGGAGGCTCAGGGGAGACCTCATTGCCCTCTACAGCTACCTGAAAGGTGGTTGTAGCCAGGAGGGGGTTGGTCTCTTCTCCCAGGCAGCCAGCACCAAAACAAGAGGACACCGTCTCAAGCTGCACCAGGGGAAGTTTAGGCTCAAGGTGGTGAGAAAGCTCTTTACAGAAAGAATGGTTGGCCATTGGAATGTGCTGCCCAGGGAGGTGGTGGAGTCCCCATCCCTGGAGGTGTTCAAGAGGGGATTGGATGTGGCACTTGGAGCCATGGTTTAGTTAGTCCTGAGGTGTTGGGTGCTAGGTTGGACTTGATGATCTCCGAGGTCTTTTCCAACCTTATTGATTCTATGATTCTATGTCACAATGATGTGAGGACATCCCTCTTCTGTGAATAGCAATAATGAGCATTCAATAATCCTTATACAGATTTTTTTGGCATAATCAGAGACTTTTTTGATAGCAAGGCAGGGCAATTTTTGATAACTTCCCATGGCTTTACCTCTCATCACTGCTAAATCACTCATCAGTTTGAAAATAGTGTGTACTAATATATGATTCTCTTCAAGCTTGTCATATATAATTATTGTTCAAGTCCTGAATGCATGTCTTCCTGAAGAATCTCTTAGAAGGAAAGTAAGTTCCAAGTTTCATTATCTCCTGCTCTTTGCCAGTAGAAGCAGGGAGATCATTCTGCCCCTGGACTCAGCACTGGTTTGGCCACACCTTGAGTCCTGTGTCCAGTTCTGGGCCCCTCAGGTTAGGAAGGATGTCCAAGAGAAGGGCAACAAAGCTGGGGAGGGGTTTGGAACACAGCCCTGTGAGGAGAGGCTGAGGGAGCTGGGGTTGCTTAGCCTGGAGAAGAGGAGGCTCAGGGGAGACCTTCTTGCTGTCTACAGCTACCTGAAGGGAGGTTGTAGCCAGGTGGGGGTTGGTCTCTTCTGCCAGACAACCAGCACCAGAAGAAGAGGACACAGTCTCAAGCTGTGCCAGGGGAGGTTTAGGCTGGATGTTAGGAAGACATCATAGAAAGAGTCATTGGCCATTGTGCCATGGTTTAGTTGATTAGGTGGTGTTGGATGATAGATTGGACACGATGATCTTGAAGGTCTCTTCCAACCTGGTCTGGTCTATTCTATTCTATTCTATTCTATTCTATTCTATTCTATTCTATTCTATTCTATTCTATTCTATTCTATCCTATTCCATTCCATTCCATTCCATTCCATTCCATTCCATTCCATTCCATTCCATTCCATTCCATTCCATTCTTCTTCCTAATTGTGGCAATAATTTGTCTAGGCATTTGCTTTCAACTGATTTGCTGTGTGGTGCTGTGGCTATTCGCACACCCCAAACTGCACAGAGTCTAGCACTACTTGCAGAACAGGATCATACATAAATTTTTCCTAAGAGAGTCCAAATTTCAGGAGTGAATGCAAATGGAAGAGTTCACCAGATCATGAGTGCTACCAAGAAAAAAGAACAGCATTAATGAATGAAATTTTCCTCAAAGTAAGTAAATGGCAAAAGGAATAACTGACAAACCTGACATTTTAATAGAGAACTTTCCTTCTGAGTCACAGCTGTGGGGTGTTGGGCTTATACTCAAAAGCATATTAACTTTTCTTAAGTTGCTCAGTAACATGTGATACATAACATAGAATCATAGAATCATAGAATCAATAAGGTTGGAAAAGACCTCAGAGATCATCAAGTCCAACCTATCACCCAACACCATCTAATCAACTAAACCATGGCACCAAGTGCCTCATCCAGCCTCTTCTTAACTCCAGTGATGGTGACTCCACCACCTCACTGGGCAGCACATTCCAATGGCCAATCTCTCTTGCTGGGAAGAACTTCTTCCTAACATCCAGCCTAAACCTTCCCTGGCACAGCTTGAGACTGTGTCCTCTTGTTCTGGTGCTGGTTGCATGGGACAAGAGGCTAACCCCCACCTGGCTCCAACCTCCCTGCAGGTAGTTGTAGACAGCAATGAGGTCTCCCCTGAGTCTCCTCTTCTCCAGGCTAAGCAACCCCAGCTCCCTCAGCCTCTCCTCACAGGGCTGTGCTCCTGACCTCTCCCCAGCCTCGTTGCCCTTCTCTGGACACCTTCAAGTGTCTCAATGTCCTTCTTAAATTGAGAGGCCCAGAACAGGACACAGGACTCAAGGTGTGGCCTGACCAGTGCAGAGTCCAGGGGCACAATGACTTCCCTGCTTCTGCTAGCCAATCTTATTTCATGCTGAACACACTTGGTTCACGCATCCATAAGCTATTTCTTTCTCCCTTTTCTTTGAGATGTGATTTTCCACATTTCTTTGCAGTTTTCAGTTTTCCTTAGACAGCAGCTGCTCTTGAAAACCACTAGAGCTGTTTATTTTCTTTTTTCTTTTTATTTTTAGGGCCAGAAGAGGAAGACAAAAATAACTTTCATTCTGAAAATCCAATTCACTAAGCCAGGGAGACCTTCCTCTGTCATTCCTATGTATAATTCATTACCCTGTGCTGACAGAAATGGATGTACAGCATGCAGTGTGCCAGGCTTCCCATGTGTTTTCTGCCACTGGCAATTTGTGCTCATCTCAAAACTTTTTGGTTTGTTTTCCAGCATCTGATGAATACATCTGGATGTTACCTGCATACCCAGTACCTAGATTCATATTACTGCAATTTATTTTCCCCAATGGCTTTTTATCACAGAATCATGGAATCAATAAGGTTGGAAAAGACCTCAGAGATCATCAAGTCCAATGTAGCACCCAATACCTCAGGACTAACTAAACCATGGCATCAAGTGCCACGTCCAATCCCCTCTTGAACACCTCCAGGGATGGTGACTCCACCACCTCCCTGGGCAGCACATTCCAATGGTGATTCTCTCTTTCTGGGAAGAACTTTCTCCTCAGCTCGAGCCTGAACTTCCCCTGGTACAGCTTGAGATTGTGTCCTCTTCTTCTGGTGCTGGTTGCCTGGAAGAAGAGGCCATCCCCCACCTGGCTCCAACCTCCCTTCAGGCAGTAGTAGACAGCAAGAAGGTTTCCCCTGAGCCTCCTCTTCTGCAGGCTAAGCAACCCCAGCTCCCTCAGCCTCACCTCACAGGGCCATGCTCAAGACCTCTCCCCAGTTTTTTTGCCCTTCTCTGGACACATTCCAGCTTGATTTCAGAACTCCTTTAACCTTAAAGCAGTCCAAGGACCTAAACAGAATAAATAAAGTGAGCTCTAAGATGTTACCCCCTCCCTGTCTTACAAGAAGAAGATTCACATGTTGACCTATTGTAACAAAGTAGCTTTCAGATCCACTGAGAAGTTGCCAATTATTCCATTCATTCTCCCCCTTTTTAGTCACTCTAAGACCAAGTTGAATCTTGGCTCTTCACATCCCAAATGTAATCTGTTGTATGTCTAGTCATCCACATCAGGTGCCCTCCCACACAGAGGAAATGTCTCCACCGAAAGCCAACACATGTTCAGCCTCGAAGGAATGAGATTCATGATGGAGAGATTTCCACTGTTAGCCAGACCTCAAGGTTTTGCTGGAGGGTGGCTGTAGTAGAGAATCACAAGGAAAGTGCACAGCTGTTTCCTAAGAGGCAGAGTTCTTCTCTGCTTCTTAGGATGCAGCCATTTGGAGGAGGGGGTTTCTTTACCACTCCCACACTTTATCTGGTCTGAGGACTGCACAGGATTTGACTCTGTGTCACTGACTCAGCGGTCAGAGAACGTTTTGTACTAACACTGTTTGCCTAGTGATTTTTCTGGCATGAAAAATCAAGCTGCAGGAAGCCATATGCTTTTTCTAATTATCCATCATCCTCAGCCACTGTCTGATTCCTGATTCCAAAAAAAATCCAGCTCAACATTGAGGTTTAGATTAAGGAATTTTATTTTTCCAAGCTACTCTATGTTAAATCCAAAAGCAAAAAGAAATCTCACTTGCAAATTATATATTTATTAAGATGAAATACTGAGATCCCTTAGGAACAAGAAATTAAAAGTAATTTGGTCATTGGAATGGGCTGCCCAGGGAGGTGGTGGAGTCTCCATCACTGGAAGTGTTTAAGAAGAGACACTTGGTGCCATGGTTTAGTTGATTAGATGGTGTTGGGTGGTAGGTTGGACTCGATGGTCTCAAAGGCCTTTTCCAACCTGGTTAATTCTCTCCTCTCCTCTTGTCTCCGAACTTCTCCTCTCCTCTCCTCTCCTCTCCTCTCCTCGAGTCTCCTCTTGTCTCCGAACTTCTCCTCTCCTCGAGTCTCCTCGAGTCTCCTCGAGTCTCCTCTCCTCTCCTCTCGTCTCCTCGAGTCGAGTCTCCTCTCCTCTCCTCTCTGAACTTCTCCTCTCCTCTCTGAACTTCTCCTCTCCTCTCCTCTCCTCTCCTCTCCTCTCCTCTCCTCTCCTCTCCTCTCCTCGAGTCTCCTCTTTGAACCTCTCCTCTCCAAACCTTTCCTCTCCTTCTCTTCTGATGTGGTGTGTGACAGGTTAGTACACAAGGCAGGAACATTAGAATAGAGTAGAGTAGAGTAGAGTAGAGTAGAGTAGAGTAGAGTAGAATAGAATAGAATAGAATAGAATAGAATAGAATAGAATAGAATAGAATAGAATAGAATAGAATAGACCAGGTTGGAAGAGACCTTCAAGATCATCACGTCCAACCCATCAACCAATCCAACCCACCTAAACAACTAACCCACGGCACCAAGAACTCCATCAAGTCTCCTCCTGAACACCTCCAATGATGGTGACTCCACCACCTCCCCAGGCAGCCCATTCCAATGGGCAATCACTCTCTCTGTATAGAACTTCTTCCTAACATCCAGCCTAAACCTCCCCTGGAGCAACCTCAGACTGTGTCCTCTGACATTCTTTGGTCCAATTGTCCAGTTCCCCCTGATGTTTCACATCTCTGTGGGAAACATTCACTCCAAGAAGATAGAAGTTCCAGTCAGGAAGAAAGAGAGGAATTCAGGGGCTTTATTAGTACAGATGTGAACATCCCACCCTGCTCAGGACTTGTCAGGCTGCACCTGGAGTACTGTCCCCAGTTCTGCTGCCCATGATATAAGAAAAATGCAAACACACTGTAGAGGGTCCAAAGGAGAGCTGTGAAGATGATCAGAGGGCTGGTGAACTTTTCTTATGAAGCAAGATGAAAGAACTTAGGTCTCTTATTCCTGGAGATGAGTAGGCTCAGGAAGACTTCATCCCAGATTTCCAGTATTGAAAAGGTGGCTGCAAAGAGGAGGGAGGCTCTCCTCACAAGCAGCCACATGGAGAAGACAATATGCCAATGGGTATAAGTTGCACAAGGCTAGGTTTCATCTTGATATGAGACCTTGTTTACAGTGAGAAGAATCAATCACTTGAACAACCTCCACAGGAATGTGGGAAAGTTTCCATCACTGGAAGTTTTCAAGATCCTGTTGGGTAGGGTGCCAGATGATCTCATCTAGGCTCCCTTTCCCAGAATGGTTGGACCAGATGATCTCTCCAGGTCCCTTTCCACATGGAATGTTCTGTAGTTCAGGAAGACATACACAATGAAATGTGCTGAAGCCTGGATATTTCCTTAAAACATTGTAAGATGGTATGGGGATATGGGGATCTTTGAAGTCTCTTCCAACCTTAGTGATAATAATAATAGGACAGTTCTGGAGCCCCTATTCCAAAAGGGATCTGGAGGTGCTGGAAGGTGTCCAGAGAAGGACCAGGAGGAGGAGCAGAGGGCTGGAGCATCTCTCCTATGAGGACAGACTGAAGGAGTTGGGGCTGTTCAGTCTGCAGAAGAGAAGGCTCCCAGGTGACCTCATTGTGGCCTTCCAGCATCTGAAGGGGGCCTCCAGGAAGGCTGGGGAGGGACTTCTCAGGATCTCAGGTAGTGATAGGACTGAGGGGAATGGGATGAAGCTGGAGGTGGGGAGATTGAGGCTGGAGGTGAGGAGGAAGTTCTTCCCCAGGAGAGTGGGGAAGCCCTGGAATGGGTTGTCCAGGGAGGTGGTTGAGGCCCCATCCCTGGAGGTGTTTAAGCCCAGGCTGGATAAGGCTCTGGCCAGGCTGATGTAGTGTGGGGTGTCCCTGCTCATGGCAGGGGCGTTGGAACTAGCTGATCCTTGTGGTCCCTTCCAACCCTGACTGATAATATGGTGCTATGACACTATACTATGATGGGAAAATAATTTCTTGCTAAGACACTATTTGCAGTAATTACATGTTTTGTCTTTAACAGCTCAACCTGTTCCTGACTGATACTATGATACTACGATACTATGGTCACATTTTGACAGACAGGGGATGCAATCATGGGTCATTCCTAGAAGCCTTAGAGGCCCACATCTAGCCTAAAGCAAACCCCCTCACCCAGTCTTTGCAAAGCCTGCCTTACACAAAGGCTTTGCTAGTGGTGTGGAGCCACTCTGTTGTCTCTTCCATACTGCCATGACAGGGTATTCATATTGGTTTTAGATCCTTATATGCAATGCAATTCAGAGATCCTAGGCTAGAAGCTTACTGCTACTTATCTTTGATCAACCCCTGTAAAATCAGACCCTTAATGGGAAGGTTGTGAGTTCAAGCCTGCAGTGGGCAGTAGTGTCCTCCCTACTCTAGTCATGTGGTCTGTTGTGACAGGTTGGACTCGATGGTCTTTGAGGTCTCTTCCAACCTTAGGAATACTGAATACTGAAAAGACTCTGCCTCTCCTCCAGCAGAACTTCAGAATTTGCTCTCCTGCCTCTCTTTCCACTGTAGGTCTCACAGGAGCCATGCCAGCAAAGTCAAGCAGCTATTGTCAGCAGTCTGCATGGGTTCATGAGCCCTCCCCTTTCTCCCTGGGGCAAAGAATTCCTCTGCCACACTGCAAAATCTGGTTCAGAGTGACTAATGATGAGTGATGGACTGCCTTTTTTACCTGAGCATCTCCCCTATGAGGAGAGACTGAGAGACCTAAGGCTGTTTAGTCTTGAGAAGAGAAGACTGGGAGGGAATCTGATCAATGTCTATAAATACCTGAGGGGTGGGTGTGAAGTAGATGGGGCAAACCTCTTTTCAGTGGTGCACAGTAATAAGGATACAAACTTGAACATGGAAGATTTCACCTCAACATGAGAAGAAACTTCTTCACACAGTGGAAGAGGCTGCCCAGTGAGGCTGTGGAGTGTCCTTCCCTGGGGACTTTCAAAACCCACCTGGATAGAATAGAATACAATAAACCAGGTTGGAATAGACCTTCAACCTATCATCCAACACCACCCAACCAACTAAACCATGGCACCAAGCACCCTATAGTATCATAGTATCATAGTATCAGTCAGGGTTGGAAGGGACCACAAGGATCATCTAGTTCCAACCCCCCTGCCATGGGCAGGGACACCCCACACTAGATCAGGCTGGACAGAGCCTTCAAGATCATCAAGTCGAACCTATCACCCAACACCACCTAATCAATTAAAACCATGGCACCAGGTGCCTCATGCAGTCTGCTCTTAAACCCCTCCAGTGATGGTGACTCCACCACCTCCCCAGGCAGCCCATTCCAATGGGCAATCACTCTCTCTGTGGAAAACTTCCTCCTAACCTCCAGCCTAAACCCCTCCGGTGCAGCCTGAGACTGTGTCCTCTTGCTCTGGTGCTGGTTGCCTAGGAGAAGACACCAACCTCTACCTGTCTACAACCCCCCTTCAGGTAGTTGTAGAGAGCAATAAGGTCACCCCTGAGTCTTCTCTTCTCCAGGCTAAGCAACCCCAGCTCCCTCTGCCTCTCCTCATAGGGCTTGTGTTCCAAGCCCCTCACCAACTTCGTTGCCCTTCTCTGGACTCGTTCCAGCAAGTCAACCTCCTTCCTAAACTGAGGGCCCAGAACTGGACACAGGACTCGAGGTGTGGCCTATCCAGCGCAGTGTACAGGGGCAGAATGACCTCCCTGTTCCTGCTGGCCATACTGTTCCTGCTGGCCAGCATTCCTGTGCAGCCTGCTTTAGGTGATCCTGCTATGGGCAGGGGGCTTGGACTCGATCATCCCTGGAGGTCCCTTCCAACTTCTAACATTCTTCATTCTGTGAAATGTAAGATGAAAAATGGGACATGCCTTTCCATAACAAACTGAGTGTGTAAGACTTGAGGCAGTTAAGAGTGCACCTTGGGAATAATTGATGGAAAAGTACAGCTCACAAACACTGCCACCATCAATACAGAGCACAAAGTGCTTTCTGGTTATGTGACATGTTTCATCTCCTCCACATGAAAGGATTCAACAAAGAGACAAGTAATGCAGCTGAGAGGTGCTAGAAATGCACTAAAAGCGATTGCAGATGTCATTCTGTCTCCATGAAAGCAATAACCATTCCCAATTTATCCCTCTGGCCTCATTGCTGAACCTTTAATGACAAGATGTGCCAAAATGAACAAGGGATGCAAAAAACAATTGTCAGGACAGAGCAAGTTGTACTCAAGCATTTGCAGAAATTAAGGAATTGGCAGTGCATCTCCTGTCTCCAGCCAAGAAGGCTGGCCAGAATTACACATCTGGTGGGCTAAATCCACACTCCAGCTGCATTAGGCTAGACTTGACTACACTAGAATAGACTCAAATAGAATAGAATAGAATAGAATAGAATAGAATAGAATAGAATAGAATAGACCAGACCAGACCAGACCAGACCAGGTTGGAAAAGGCCTTCAAGATCATTGAGTCCAACCTATCACCCAGCACCATCTAATCAACTAAACCATGGCACCAAGCACCCCATCCAGTCTCTTCTTAAACACCTCCAGTGATGGTGACTCCACCACCTCCCTGGGCAGCACATTCCAATGGCCACTCACTCTCTCTATGAAGAATTTCTTCCCAACATTCAGCCTAAACCTCCCCTGGAACAGCTTGAGACTGTGTCCTCTTGTTCTGGTGCTGGTTGCCTGGGAGAAGAGACCAAACCCCACCTGGATACAACCTCCCTGCAGGGAATTGTACAGAGCAATAAGGTCACCCCTGAGTCTCCTCTTCTCCAGGCTGAGCAACCCCAGCTCCCTCAACCTCTCCTCACAGGGCTGTGCTCCAAACCCCTCCCCAGCTTTGTTGCCCTTCTCTGGACACCTTCCAGCAAGTCAACATCTTTCCTAAACTGAGGAGCCCAGAACTGGACACAGGACTCAAGGTGTGGCCTAACCAGGTCTGAGTCCAGGAGCAGAATGACCTCTCTGCTCCTGCTGGCCACACTGTTCCAGATTCAGGCCCGGATGCCATTTGCCTTCTTGGCCACCTGGGCACGCTGCTGGCTCATTTTCAGCCTACTCTCAAACAGTACCCCCAGGTCCCTCTCTGCCTGGCTGCTCTCCAGCCACTCTGACCTCAGCCTGTGGCACTGCAGCGGGTGATTGTGGCCAATATGTAGAGCCTAACACTTAGACTCATTCACCAATATGGCAGAAATCCTCAGCTCTGCTAACCAGGACTAACCTCTGACCAGCCTGGAGGTAGATAATCTCTATATGATTGCCATATCTCTGTGAGCTATGCCAGGTAACTTCACTCCTATTCCTGTCCTCCTTAATTGAGTCAGTCATCCGCAAATTTGCAGATGACACCAAGCTGGGGGCAGATGTTGGTCAGTTAGAGGGCTGAAGGGCTCTGCAGAGGGACCTCGACCGACTGGACAAATGGGCAGAGTCCAACAGGAGGGCATTCAACAAGTCCAAGTGCTGGATGCTGCACTGTGGCCACAACAACCCCAGGTAGAGCTACAGGCTGGGGTCAGAGTGGCTGAGACCTCCCAAACAGAGAGGGACCTGGGGGTGCTGATTGACAGACGCCTAAACATGAGGCAGCAGTGTGCCCAGGTGGCCAAGAAGGCCAACAGCATCCTGGCCTGTATCAGGAATAGTGTGGCCAGCAGGAGCAGGGAAGTCATTGTGCCCCTGGATTCTGCATTGGTTAGGCCACACCGTGAGTCCTGTGTCCAGTTCTGGGCTCCTCAGTTTAGGAAGGACATTGAGACTCTTGAACTTGTCCAGAGAAAAGCAACAAGGCTGGGGAGAGGCCTTGAGCACAGCCCTATGAGGAGAGGCTGAGGGAGCTGGGGTTGCTTAGCCTGGAGAAGAGGAGGCTCAGGGGTGACCTCATTGCTCTCTACAGCTACCTGAAAGGTGGTTGTAGCCAGGAAGGGGTTGGTCTCTTCTCTCTAGTATCCAGCACCAGAACAAGAGGACAGTCTCAAGCTGCACCAGGGGTGGTTTAGGCTGGAGTTGAGGAGAAAGTTTTTCATAGAGAGAGTGATTGGCCATTGGAATGTGCTGCCCAGGGAGGTGGTGGAGTCCCCATCCCTGGAGGTGTTCCAGAGGGGATTGGATGTGGCACTTGGTGCCATGGTCTAGTCATGAGGTCTGTGGTGACAGGCTGGACTTGATCCTGAAGGTCTCTTCCAACCTTAGTGATACTGTGATTCTGTGATACATTTTGTATCCCAGTTCTCCTAGCTGAACAATGCCACTGTCTTAAAATAACCAAGGGGAAATATTACTGCAAATAGGGTGGAAAGATGTGGTACAAAAAAATTTGTCTCATCTTTCTCTACCGCTTCACAAAGTGTCAATCTCACTTCTTTCTTAAAAACTGATTTCTCTAGGCTTTTTTTTTAGCTTTTTGCAGGTATTTTGACATCCTTTCTGGAGACTTTGAAATACCATACAATGAGGCGAGTCAAATCTGACAAGGAGGAGGTGCGGGATATAGGAGGTGAGATGTAAGCTAAAACCCAGGGAAGAAGCTTCTCCATGACTTCCCCCTAATTTCTAACATCAGTAGGCAATGTTTAGTGATCTTAGGCACATGTGTTTGCAAATCAGCAGCACAGTATTATCCCAGTGTGTGTCATTCACAGTATCACAGTATTGCTAAGGTTGGAAGAGACCTCGAGGATCATCAAGTCCAACCTGTCACCACACACCTCATGTCTAGACCATGGCACCAAGTGCCACATCCAATCCCCTCTTGAACACCTCCAGGGATGGGGACTCCACCACCTCCCTGGGCAGCACATTCCAATGAGGAATGACTCTCTCAGTGAAGAACTTCCTCCTCACCTCGAGCCTAAACTTCCCCTTCAGGCTGTGCAATGAGAAATGGAAGAGTCACACCTGTAATTAGTGGAACATCCTCCTTGTCCCTACTCAGTGTGGAGAAAAGCCTGAGCTGAATCTGCTTGGATTCCTCCTGTAGCTTTTCTAGTTGTCTTAAAGAGACACAAAACTTTTGCTCACCTTTCTGATCTCTGGACTACTACCAAGCTTTGGTCCTGAAAAGAAGTAGTGTTTAACATCTGTACTGACCTTGTCATGTAAGAGACAAGTGCTCAGTGGAGTTTGGTGAGCAGTAGAATGGGATGGGATGGGATGGGATGGGACGGGACGGGACGGGACGAGACGGGACGGAACGGAACAGAACAGAACAGGACAGGACAGGACAGGATAGGATAGGATAGGATAGAATAGAATAGAATAGAATAGAATAGAATAGAATAGAATAGAATAGAATAGAATAGAATAGAATAGAACAGAACAGAACAGAACAGAACAGAACAGAATTAACCAGGTTGGAAAAGGCCTTTGAAATAATCAAGTCCAACCCATCACCCAACACCATCTAATCAACTAAACCATGGCAACCAGCACCAGAACAAGAGGACAAAGTCTCAGGCTGTGCCAGGGGAGGTTTAGGCTGGAGGTAAGGAGAAAGTTCTTCCCAGAAAGAGAGATTGGCCATTGGAATGTGCTGCCCAGGGAGGTGGTGGAGTCACCATCCCTGGAGGTGTTCAAGAGGGGATTGGATGTGGCACTTGAAGCCATGGGTTAGTTAGTCCTGAGGTGTTGGGTGCTAGGTTGGACTTGATGATCTTTGAGGTCTTTTCCAACTTTATTGATTCTATGATTCAGTGAAAGGTGTCTGTGATGCCCACAGAGCTAGGAGAATGAATTTGCACCTGAAAGGCAGCCACTACACAATTTCCACCAAGATGACACTTGATGAATACAGAGGAGCTTCAGTCCATCCCCCAGATACAGACAGACACAATTACTCCTATATAGCCACATAATTACTTGATGTGCTCAAGATTGTTTTGTCTTGTATTTAGCTGCTAGCCCCGAAGGTCACAGATATTCCATAGTTTATGCTCCCTTTTCACCAGCCCCATCCTTGTCAAGTTATTCCTGGCTGCCTCTAATGACATTTAGACAACTGAATTGAGTTGCTGGTGTTTACAGACTGTAGTTGAAGTTTTCATCACTGCTCCCACAAGGCTTTTGTTTCCCGTTCTTAGCAATCAGATTGCATTAAGAGAAACTATAGCTCTGCATTACAATGTGTCTTGTCACCATTATCCTTCAAGATGGGCAGTCTCAGCCCCTGCCCTGGTTTCACTGCACTTATGAGGATGTCTCCAGACATCAGCAGCATGAGCAGAGAATTTTTATTTATGTTTTTTTATGGTAACTTTATAAAAACTTGAAAAGCTCTTCAGGGTGTAAATCATATTTAATACTTAGAATCATAGAATCACAGAATCAGTAAGGTTGGAGAAGACCTCAGGGATCATCAAGACCAACCTAGCACCCAACACCTCAGGACTAACTAAACCATGGAATAGCATAGCATAGCATAGCATGGAATGGAATGGAATGGAATGGAATGGAATGGAATGGAATGGAATGGAATGGAACGGAACGGAACGGAACGGAACGGAATAGAATAGAATAGAATAGAATAGAATAGACCAAGATCATCATGTCCAACCTATCATCCAACACCACCCAACCAACTAAACCATGGCACCAAGCACCCCATCAAGTCTCCTCTTGAACACCTCCAGTGATGGTGACTCCACCACCTCCCCAGGCAGCCCATTCCAATGGGCAATCACTCTCTCTATGTAGAAATTCTTCCTAACATCCAGCCTAAACCTCCCCTGGCACAGCTTGAGACTGTGTCCTCTTGTTCTGGTACTGGTTGCCTGGGAGAAGAGACCAACCTCTACCTGTCTACAACCTCCCTTCAGGTAGTTGTAGAGAGCAATAAGGTCACCCCTGATTCTCCTCTTCTCCAGGCTAAGCAACCCCAGCTCCCTCAGCCTCTCCTCACAGGGCTGTGTTCCAAATCCCTCACCAACTTCATTGCCCTTCTCTGGACACGCTCCAGCAAGTCAACATCCTTCCTAAACTGGCTTCAAGTGCCACATCCAATCCCCTCTTGAACACCTCCAGGGATGGTGACTCCACCACCTCCCTGGGCAGCACATTCCCAGTGGCCAATCTCTCTTTCTGGGAAGAACTTTCTCCTCACCTCAAACCTAAATTCCCCTGAGCTTGAGACTGTGTCCTCTTGTTCTGGTGCTGCTTGCCTGGGAGAAGAGACCAACCCCACCTGGCTACAACCTCCCTTCAGCTAGTTGTAGAGGGCAATGAGGTCTCCCCTGAACCTTCTCTTCTCCAGGCTAAACAATCCCAGTTCCCTCAGCCTCTCCTCACAGGGCTGTGCTCCAGACCTTTCCCCAGCTTTGTTGCCCTTCTCTGGACACCTTCCAGCAACTCAACATCTTTCCTAAACTGAGGGACCATCAGTACTGGGTCTGGTCCTGTTCAACATCTTCATCAAGGACATTGATGAGAGGACAAAATTTCTGCCCAGTAAATTTACTGATGATACTAAAGTGGGATTGCCCCCTGGCACTTCAACCACATTTTTCCTTTGCCTGCTTTATCAAACTCTCACTGAGCAATACCAGGAGGCTCTGACTATAGGTAGAATAAGCACACAAAGGTGACTTGGAAAGAACCTTCAGGTTTCTGAGATTATCATAGGAATAAATAGCTTTGGGCCATAAAGAGAAGATTAAAGTTGCATGATATAGTGAATAGGATGCAAGGACAAGGTGATTTGTGGAGCCTTCACAACACAGTTCATTCTGTCCCCATGTGGCCGTGCATTGCATTCCAAAGCAGTTTGCTGCTTTTTGCCAGTCCCACCAATCTCGATATCCAAACTCCCCCTGGCTCTTCTGCCTCAGTGGTGATTGTGGCAGTTTAGGTTGGGTGTCTCGTGTCACTGCCACACAAGATACACCTCCAGTGTCATGAGTGTCCAGCCCAGTGGGTGGACACAGGAAGCTGTGTATTTCATGCCCATAATATCCTGCACCCTATAAATCCATCTGCAAGGTGTCTCGGTCCGGAGAGGGAAAGAGACTCAGTTCTCTTTGAATATTCCCGTGTTGTGAAATGAGAGGCAGAAACTAGGTCAAAACATCAACAGCTAGGCTATTTATTACATAAATAAAGTGGATGGATCAGAAGGGGAGAGGGAGAAAATAGAGAGGGAGAGAGAGAAGAGACAGAGAAGAGGAAAGGAATTATATTACCACACCCCCTCACCCCCCCAAGACAGTTTGAGTCTGTGGAGGAAAGGTGCTGCAGGAGATGTTGGGTCTGTAGAGAAAGGGTGCTGAGGCTTTGGCTGGAGAAGAGATGTGGTCCTCTGGGCAGCCTGGGTCTGTAGAGAAAGGGTGCTGAGGCTTTGGCTGGAGAAGAGATGTGGTCTTCTGGGCAGCCTCTTCAGCTCCCTGAGTTGCAGCAGGTGGAACTTAGGACACGGAGAGAGGGTTCAGTCTGCTTCTTCCAGGCTCCACGGCCTCTTTTCTCTGGAGCAGCATTGTCCTGGGCTTTTCCTTCTCTCCTGCTTTACTTCTCAGTGGCTTGGTCCTTCTTCTGTGTTCTCCTTCATCTCCATTTTTCTTCTGCCAAGCCAGTAGTTGCTCAAGTCTTTTTATACAGTTTTTAGTCCTTAGGTATGTGTCCAAGTATTGCCCCTCAGGAAATCAGGGACCAGGAAATCATCCTCAGGTAAGTATCCAGGTATCATTCCCCAGGAAATCTTTCTGTGTATTCCTGTGTGTTTGGGCAGGGGTCTGGATGGAGGGGGTGGGGGAGGCCACTGCCTCCTCCTTCTCCATCTACCTGCCCACACACTCCTTACACATCAGGAAACAGGTGGTGAATCCATTGTCTCACCATCCTCCCTTCCTGGAGTATCTGATGGCTGGAAATGATCTTGTCCTGAAGGCGTGATGGCTGGGTCCTTGGGCCATTGTTGTAGGCCAGCTGCAGTCCTGTTATCCTTCCTTAGGGCATATCTTAATTCATGATGTAGTCACAAGGTGATTTGCATCCAAGATTGGTAGACAGGATTCCAGTGAGCTATGTTATCTTTGCACCTTCCAAGAGTCCTTCCAGTGGCTCTGCCCAGCACACATCAGCTATTGTCTGGGCAAGCAGCAAGTGATTTTATCTTTGTTGAGTCACACCAGGAGAGACAAGCTTTTAGTCTCTCACACAAGGTCTCACACTTCCTCTTTCTTCCCTCCCTGCTCCTGTGGGAGATGCTCCCTATCTGGTGATGGAAGGGGAGTTATCTCAAGGCCTCTTGGGCCTGGCTAGGACTAATGCCAGGAGGAGAAGGGGGAAGGGCAATCTCAGATCTGGCCAGCTGAGGTTAGCCTAACAGTGGAGGGAGGGAAAAAAGAGCCCTGGGGGTTTTGGGTGTACCTTCAGGTAGGGAGAAGGGGAGTGTTGGGAGGCTGCTGGGTATGATATGAGGGACTCTGTATGCTTTGGGTTTCTTCTGTCACTGTGCTTGTAGCTCTCTGTAAAACACTTCACTGCTTTTCCATTTAAACTTTCCATCACTTCTGCAATCCATTTGTGCGAGCCTCATTTTTCTGCCCTGGTGGGAGGCAAGAGAGGATCTGCCTGGCCTCCAACTGTGGACAGTGATCCTCCACATAACTCAGTAGCTCAGTGAAGTGGCTCTGTATTTAAAGCAGCAGTGAAACCCAGTCCCAAAACGCACTGGTGCATGGGCATGGGTGACTAGCCCTATATACAGTGCCAGTGTTTCTGACAGGACTTTCAGGTGCTTAAAGTCAGGTGTACAACTAAACAACTCTCTGAACTGTCATATCACATCCAGTCAGCCTAGACACTGTAGAGCAGGGACATGCCCAGAATTCTTACATCAAATGCATTTTACATCCTCAGTGTCTATGTGTGGGGTTGTGGTGGGGTGAAAATTTCACACACACCCCCCAACATAAAACTGCCAGATTAGCTCAGTGGAAGCAAATGAAGCTGTATTTACAAGCAAAACCACAATCTAAATATGACATGCAATGAATATGTGCAAAATATACAATGTTTACAGGTATTTATAATTCATAAACAGCACAAGAACTCCCCTGGACAAACCAGAGGGCTACTGATAGCTTCCCCACTCCCCTGCTCCCTTCCCTCCCCTCCTGTACACGGGACCAGAGAAAGAGCAGAGAGCTGCTGTTAGTTACTTAACCACAAGAAGAATGCATTCAAGGTCAGAAAAGCCAGCATAAGCATAGCAGTATCTGTCAGCGTGAGGAAGCCAAAAAGTGAGAGAAAGTTAGTGTACAGATCTAACTATATGTTTGTTATAGAATCATAGAATCAATAAGGTTGGAAAAGACCTCAAAGATCATCACAAGTCCAACCTGAATCTGACCAATGGGATTATTCAGACCTTATCATTATTTTCCTTTCTACATCCAGGAGTAATTTATTTACATTCTATTACTTTCCCCTGTACTCAGCACTGGTTAAGGCACACCTTGAGTCCTGTGTCCAGTTCTGGGCCTCTCAATTTAAGAAGGATATTGAGACACTTGAAGGTGTCCAGAGAAGGGCAACTAGTCTGGGAAGGGTTTTGGATCACAGCCCTGTGAGGAGAGGATGAGGGAGCTGGGGTTGCTTAGCCTGGAGAAGAGGAAGCTCAGGGGAGACCTTCCTGCTCTCTACAACTCTCTGAAGGGAGATTGTAGCCAGGTGGGGGTTGGTCTCTTCTCCCAGACAACCAGCACCAGCACAAGGGGACACAGTCTCAAGCTGTGCCAAAGGAGGTAGGCTGGAGGTGAAGAGACAGTCCTTCCCAGCAAGAGATTTGTTAGCCATTGGAATTCTGCTGCCCAGGGAGGTGGTGAAGTCACCATCACTGGAGGTGCTCAAGAGGGGATTGGACGTGGCACTTGGTGCCATAGTTTAGTTAGTCCTGAGGTGTTGGGTGATAGGTTGGACTTGATGATCTCTGAAGTCTTTTTCAACCTAATTGATTCCATGATTTCTGTCCAAGATCTATGGAAATTTTTCAAGGTACAGCCTTAAACTACCCCAGGGGAAGTGTTCTTATCACAGTACCACAGGATCACAAAGGTTGGAAGAGACTTCAAAGATCATCGAGTCCAATCTGTCACTACAGACCTCATGACTAGACCATGGCACCAAGTTTCTATGGCCATATTTCCTCCTGTCGTTCTGATGGGAGCTGCTCTTCAATCACTAGTTGTGAGTCCAGCTGTGTGCATGTATAGAGAAGATCAGGCTGACATGAATTGCCCTCTACAACTACCTGGAAGGTGGTTGTAGACAGGAAGGGGTTGGTCTCTTCTCCCAGGCAACCAGCACCAGAACAAGGGGACACAGTCTCAAGCTGTGCCAGGGGAGGTTTAGACTCGAGGTGAGGAGAAAGTTCTTCCCAGAAAGAGAGATTGCCCATTGGAATGTGCTGTCCAGGGAGGTGGTGGAGTCCCCATCCCTGGAGGTGTTCAAGAGGGGATTGGATGTGGCACTTGGTGCCACGGTCTTGTCATGAGGTCTGTGGTGACAGGTTGGACATGATGATCTTGAAGGTCTCTTCCAACCTTAGTGATACTGTGATACTGTGATACTGTGAATGAATGAGGAGGGGAGAGCAGAAACTGAGGAGGAAGGGATTGCCATTACGCACTAGGGTATTGGTACTACCAGGACTGTGATACAAGAGGTGGGAAATGGTATGCAAAACAACTGCATCTATGCCTTGCTGAAACCTGTTTGTGTCACTGCCTTCAAGGCAGATTCATTTGCCATTCAGCAACATTTTCCTACTTTGCTGTGGCATTTCCTGTCCTGAGGTATTTTTACCCAAGTTTTCATCACCAGCTTCTGAAGGAGAATGGTAAATAAAACTTCTCACTGTGCTCCATAACATTTGATGTTTCACTCCAAGATTTTTGCTTTTTATGAGGGGAATATTTCTTCATGCTAAAAATACACATTCAGTTCTGGTAGGTTTAATAAAGGGACTGCATGGAATACAATGCCTGGATGTTTGATCTGAATGTGCAGCAAAGGAAGGTGCAGCAAAGGAAGTCAATTTTATTGTAAGGTTACCTTTTATCAGTGAGAAAGGAATAAACAGATATTAAAATACTTATCATCTAGCTTTTGGTAGCTAAAAAATGAGACATCTACATCTCTGCTAGTGTCCCTTGTATCCCTGAAACTGAGAGAGGGAAATGGACACCAACACATGAAAGAGAAAAAAAGAGAAGAGAAGAGAAGAGAAGAGAAGAGAAGAGAAAGAGAAGAGAAGAGAAGAGAAGAGAAGAGAAGAAGAGAAGAGAAGAGAAGAGAAGAGAAGAGAAGAGAAGAGAAGAGAAGAGAAGAGAAGAGAAGAGAAGAGAAGAGAAGAGAAGAGAAGAGAAGAGAAGAGAGAGAGAGAGGAGGAGAGGGGGAGGGGGGGGGAGGGAGGGAGGGGAGGGAGGGGAGGGGAGGGGAGGGAGGGGGAAGGGAAGGGAAGGGAAGGGAAGGGAAGGGAAGGGAAGGGAAGGGAAGGGAAGGGAAGGGAAGGGAAGGGAAGGGAAGGGGAAGGGAAGGGAAGGGAAGGGAAGGGAAGGGAAGGGAAGGGAAGGGAAGGAAGGGAAGGGAAGGGAAGGGAAGGGAAGGGAAGGGAAGGGAAGGGAAGGGAAGGGAAGGGAAGGGAAGGGAAGGGAAGGGAAGGGAAGGGAAGGGAAGGGAAGGGAAGGGAAGGGAAGGGAAGGGAAGGGAGTTAACCAGGTTTGAAAAGACCTTTGAGACATTTGAGAGGCTGAGGGAGGTGGGGTTGCTTCGCCTGGAGAAATGGAGGCTCAGGGGAGACCTTCTTGCTCTCTACAACTACCTGAAGGGAGGTTGTAGCCATGTTGGGGTTGGTCTCTTCTCCCAGGCACCTAGAACCAGAACAAGAGGACACAGTCTCAAGGTGTGCCAGGTTTAGGCTTAGGCTGGATGTTAGGAAGAAGTTCTTCCCAGAAAGAGAGACTGCCCATTGGAATGTGCTGCTCAAGGAGGTGGTGGAGTCACCATCACTGGAGGTGTTTAGGAAGAGACTGGATGGGGTGCTTGGTGCCATGGTTTAGTTGATTAGATGGTGTTGGGTGACAGGTTGGACTCAATGATCTCTGAGGTCTTTTCCAACCTGCTTAATTCTATTCTATTTCCATTTTCTATTGATAAGAAGGTTTTTGAAAGTGTGTTAAGAACCTTCTCATGGAACAAGAACTAAAGGACTAAGGAGAAGATGCAGCATGGATTTAGGAGGGGCAGGTCCTGCCTCTCCAACCTGATCTCCTTCTATGATCAGGTGACCCGTCTGGTCGATGTGCGGAGGCCTGTGTACAGCCTTGGTGTATCACATCTCCTGCTGGTTGGAATGGATGGCTGCACCAAGGCTTTTAACTGTTTGTCTCAAGGCTGAGCTCTCTCTGAGGAGGCAGCAATCACGTTGGCTATGCAAATCCTCTATTTTAAAGGGGACAGTGTTCTTCCTTGAGTTTTAAATTAAAAGACTAGAAACGGGCTGTGTAGAAGGGAGCAATTTGTTATCACAGAATGTCATCCTTGTGCACCTCCTCAGCTAAAGATAACCAGAAATTAAACAGCAGGGTGTTGGAAGAGAACTTGTAATGCTTCAACGGCAGTGAGAGAGGGTAACACAAAAAAACCTCCTGGTTGAGATAAAGAGTTGACATAAAAAGAGTTTAATACAAAAGAAATAATGCCATGCACAATTACCATGGCCTAGTTGCAGGGAAAAGCACAGCAAAATGCAGAAAGCAGCAGCAAGCAGAAGCCAGCCAGCTAACCCCCACCCCTCCCATTCCATGCCAACCACAGCAGAAGGGACCAACACCCCAAATCCAGAAACCAAAAGCAGCAATGGCAGCAGGAAACCACTCATAGATCGAAGTCAGTGAGGGGTTTGGAACACAAACCCTGTGAGGAGAGGCTGAGGGAGCTGGGGTTGCTTAGCCTGGAGAGGAGACTCAGGGGTGACCTTCTTGCTGTCTACAACTACCTGAAGGGAGGTTGTAGACAGGCAGAGGTTGGTCTCTTCTACCAGGCAACCAGCACCAGAACAAGAGGACACAGTCTCAAGCTGCACCAGGGAAGGGTTAGGCTGGATGTTAGGAAGAAGTTCTAAACAGAGAGAGTGATTGCCCATTGGAAGGGGCTGCCCAGGGAGGTGGTGGAGTCACCATCCCTGGAGGTGTTCAGGAGGAGATTTGATGGGGTGCTTGGTGCCATGGGTTAGTTGTTTAGGTGGGTTGCATTGGTTGATGGGTTAGACACGATGATCTTGAAGGTCTCTTCCAACCTGGTCCATTCTCTTCTCTTCTCTTCTCTTCTCTTCTCTTCTCTTCTCTTCTCTTCTCTTCTCTTCTCTTCTCTTCTCTTCTCTTCTCTTCTCTTCTCTTCTCTTCTCTTCTCTTCTCTTCTCTTCTATCATAGCATCAATGAGGTTGGAAAAGACCTCAAAGATCATCAAGTCCAACCTCTCACCCAACACCTCATGACTATTAGACCATGGCACCAAGTGCCACATCCAATCTCCTCTTGAACACCTCCAGGGATGGTGACTCCACCACCTCCCTGGGCAGCACATTCCAATGGCTAACAACTCTCCCTGTGAAGAACTTTCTCCTCACCTCCAGCCTAAACCTCCTCTGTCACAGCTTTAGATTGTGTCCTCTTGTACTGGTGCTGGTTGCCTGGAAGAAGGGACCAACCCTCAACTGGCTACAACCTTTATCCCATTCTATTCTATTTCCTGGATGAAGTAATTGTGTATACTTTATGTATGAAAATGTCTTAAGATAGAGTCACTTGCAGGGCTACACATCTGCTTTTCACACTGGCCATAGGTCTCTCTCCAGATGAATAAACTAAGAGTTCAGTTTGAAATATCATGACAAAAGTAGACTAGACTAGACTAGACCAGACCAGGTTGGAAGAGACCTTCAAATCATCATGTCCAACCTATCATCCAACACCACTGAATCAACTAAACCATGGCACCAAGCACCCCATCAAGTCTCCTCCTGAACACCTCCAGTGATGGTGACTCCACCACCTCCTCAGGCAGCCCATTCCAATGGGCAATCATTCTCTCTGTATAGAACTTCTTCCTAACCTCCAGCCTAAACCTCCCCTGGCGCAGCCTGAGTCTGTGTGGTCGAAAAACTCCTTTTACCAATAGTGAGACTTCTGCTTGGGTCCCTTGACAGGGTAATTTTTTATTAAGCATAGAAAATTGTCACTTATTATTTACTCTTTTCTGTGCTGTGAATCAATTTGATGGACAAGCTGCTGTGTGAATACATATTACAGCACTACAGAACATAAGTGAGCTCAGAGAGTACAGCAAAACAAAGCAATACCTGAAGGCATACTGGAAAAAGATTGCTTCCTACTTTAATGCAGCCTTTGGAGGGATTTGTTCTGAACAACAACAGTTATATGCTGTTTCCAGCTTCAGAAACAGGTAGGAAACCCATCTTTCCCAACCTTATTGATTCTATGATTCATGTTGCAATCTGCACTACAAGCTCCATGATACTTTACTCCAGCCAGCACTTAAATCATAAAGCCAGGATGATGTCAACATGGTATTGAACACACATCAGCATATTCAGTTGGATACAACCATGACACTTAACAAGTACTTGCTCAGCATCTTAGGACTGGTTAGGCCATGCCTTGAGTCTTGTGTCCAGTTCTGGGGCCCTCAATTTAAGAGGAACATTAAGACACTTGAATGTGTCCAGAGAAGGGCAACGAGGCTGGGGAGAGGTCTGGAGCACAGCCCTGTGAGGAGAGGTTGAGGGACAAGAGGACACAGTCTCAAGCTGTGCCAGGAGAGGTTTCGGCTGGAGGTTAGGAAGAAGTTCTTCTCAGAAAGAGAGATTGGCCTTTGGAATGTGCTGCCCAGGGAGGTGGCGGAGTCACCATCCCTGGAGGTATTTAAGAAGAGACTGGATGGGGTGCTTGCTGCCATAGTTTAGTTGATTAGGTAGTGTTGGGTGATAGGTTGGACATGATGATCTTAAGGTCTCTTCCAACCTGGTCTGGTCTATTCTATTCTATTCTCACAAGTCCATGGGACCGGATGGGATCCATCCTAGGGTGCTGAGAGAGTTGGCAGATGTGCTAGCTAGGCCACTCTCCATCATTTTCCTCCAGTCCTGGCTCACAGGTGAGGTCCCAGATGACTGGAAACTGGCCAACGTGGTCCCCATCCACAAGAAGGGTCAGATGGAGGAACCTGGAAACTACAGGCCGGTCAGCCTGACCTCAGTGCCAGGGAAAGTGATGGAGCAGATTATCCTGGCGGCAATAACTGCGCACCTGAAGGATGGCCAAGGGCTCAGGTCCAGCCAGCATGGATTTAGGAAGGGCAGGTCCTGCCTCTCCAACCTGATCTCTTTCTATGATCAGGTGACCCGTCTGGTGGATGTGGGGAGGCCTGTGGATGTGGTCTACCTAGACTTCAGCAAGGCCTTTGACACCGTCCCCCACAGCAAGCTGCTGGCTAAGCTGTCAGCCCATGGATTGGACCACTACACTCTGTACTGGGTTAGGAACTGGCTGGAGGGCCGGGCCCAGAGAGTGGTAGTGAATGGTGCCACATCCAGCTGGAGGCCAGTCACCAGTGGTGTCCCCCAGGGATCAGTGCTGGGCCGCATCCTCTTCAACATATTCATCGATGATCTGGATGAAGGGGTAGAGTCAGTCATCAGCAAGTTTGCAGATGACACCAAGTTAGGAGCAGATGTTAGTCAGTTGGAGGGTAGAAAGGCTCTGCAGAGGGACCTCGACCGGCTGGACAGATGGGCAGAGTCCAATAGGATGGCATTCAACAAGTCCAAGTGCCGAGTGCTGCACTTTGGCTACGGCAATCCCATGCAGAGCAACAGACTGGGGTCAGAGTGGCTGAGAGCTCCCAAACAGAGAGGGACCTGGGAGTGCTGATCGCCAGCCACCTGAATATGAGCCAGCAGTGTGCCCAGGTGGCCAGGAGGGCCAATGGCATCCTGGCCTGCATTAGGAATAGTGTGGCCAGCAGGAGCAGGGAGGTCATTGTGCCCCTGTACTCTGCTTTGGCTAGGCCACACCTTGAGTCCTGTGTCCAGTTCTGGGCCCCTCAGTTTAAGAAGGACTTCGAAACACTTGGATGTGTCCAGAGAAGGGCAACAAGGCTGGGGAGAGGCCTTGAGCACAGCCCTGTGAGGAGAGGCTGAGGGAGCTGGGGTTGTTTAGCCTGGAGAAAAGGAGGCTCAGGGGAGACCTTATTGCCCTCTACAACTACCTGAAAGGTGGTTGTAGCCAGGAGGGGGTTGGCCTCTTCTCCCAGGCAACCAGCACCAGAACAAGAAGACACAGTCTCAAGCTGTGCCAGGGGAGGTTTAGACTCGAGGTGAGGAGAAAGTTCTTCACCGAGCGAGTCATTCATCATTGGAACGGGTTGCCCAGGGAGGTGGTTGAGTCATCGACCCTGGAGGTGTTCAAGAGGAGATTGGATGTGGCACTTGGTGCCATGGTCTAGGCATGGGGTCTGTGTTTATAGGTTGGACTCGATGATCCTCGAGGTCCTTTCCAACCTAAGTGAAACTGTGATACTGTGATTCTATTCTATTCTATTCTATTCTATTCTATTCTATTCTATTCTATTCTATTCTATTCTATTCTATTCTATTCTATTCCATTCTACTCCATTCCATTCCATTCCATTCCATTCCATTCCATTCCATTCCATGACTGTTGCATTCACTTCTAAAACATCTGAATCTAAGGTGTAAGAATGTTTCCAAAGAGTAATTAATCTAAATGTGCCCTGCTCCATATTCTCTGTGTTTGTGCTTGTCTCTGCCTCATGCAGTTTACACAAGGGACAACTGGGTAATGTTTCTGGAAGTAGAAGACAGATTTTTTTCCCTTCACAAGCATTTGTTATTGTACTCAGCACCTTCTGTACTTTCTGTTGTACCTAAATTAACATTTCATTTGAATTCCACAGAAACTGGTGAATTCCAGAGTAAACTGCCTGCACTTGGCAAAACAATGGTAATGCAAGCCACTTCCTTCTGGGGTTGAGGCAATGAAAGTAATAATGATGGATTATTTTGCAGTGCTTTGCAGCTATAACAGTATGCATAAAGTGTTACAACATAAATATTGTTTTCACTGCTGTTTGGAATACAGATAGCAAGTCTTAGAATCATAGAATCAATGAGCTTGGAAAAGACCTCAGAGATCAGCAAGTCCAACCTGTCACCCAACACCTCAGGACAAACTGGCTCATGGCTTCAAGTGCCACCTCAAATCCCCTCCTGAACACCTCCAGGGATGGTGACTCCACCACCTCCCTGGGCAGCACATTCCAATGGCCAATCTCTCTTGCTGGGAAGAACTTTCACCTCACTTCCAGCCTAAACGTCCCCTGGTGCAGCTTGAAACTGTGTCCTCTTGTTCTGGTGCTGGCTGCCTGGGAGAAGAGACCAACCTTCACATGGCTACAACCTCCCTTCAGGGAGCTGGAGAGAGCAAGGAGGTCTCCCCTGAGCCTCCTCTTCTCCAGGCTAAGCAACCCCAGCTCCCTCAACCTCTCCTCACAGGGCTGTGTTCCAGATCTCTCACCAGTCAGTGAAGTCTTCCTCCCATCAAAAATTTATTTGTGGAAGACATACCCTCTACCTTCTTGCTCTCTACAACTGCCTGAAGGCAGGTTGTAGTCAAGTGGGGGTTGGTCTCTTCTCCCAGGCACCCAGCACCAGAACAAGAGGACACAGTCTCAAGCTGCAACAGGGGAAGTTTAGACTTGAAGTGAGGAGAAAGTTCCTCACAGAAAGAGAGATTGGCCATTGGAATGTGCTGCCCAGAGAGGTTCTGGAGTCACCATCCCTGGAGGTGTTCAAGAGGGGATTGGATGTGGCACTTGAAGCCATGGTTTAGTTAGTCCTGAGGTGTTGGGTGCTAGGTTGGACTCAATGATCTTGAAGTTTTCCAAACTCTATTCTATTCTATTCTATTCTATTCCATTCCATTCCATTCCATTCCATTCCATTCATTCCATTTTTCTATTCTATTCTAAAGCAGGGTGATACACCAGGCATCCTTCACAGGCCCCTTTTGAATGTCTTTTATAGTAAACAGGGTGAAGAGGTTACAAAGCCACAACCTAGCTCAGCTAGGTCTGAAAAACATTCAGCCGAGCATCAGTAGCCATGGAAATCACCTGAAAGGGGTGCTTGCAAGTCTTGTTAAATAGCAGGCAGAGAACAGAGAAGCAGACAGGAGGCCTGCAGACTTTCAAAGGACTGACAAAAGCCTATCCAAGATTTTGTGTTTTCACACAGCTGTTGTGAAGGAGGAAAAACAGACTGGGAGATGTCCGAATTCAGCATTCAAAGACACTGTGCAGGAACTGTGATGTATGTTGCAACTGCTAATGCCTAGAGACATAGCAGAAGGAGATAATCCACAGGAAAATCAAGGATGTATCCTCTGGGTTACCAGCTTCTCTTTAAGGAGCCCATTAGAGACCACAACAAAGGGAAGCTGTGGCTTGGGCCTTTTGGCTTCAGGCAGATAGATCCTGCTGGGAATATTTTTGTCACTAATATATGGTGACATGCTGTGACACTATTTTTTTGGTCTTGACACCCTCTTGAAATACAAGACTGTGCATGGCAGAGCCTGTTTTTGAAGGGAAACGTTGAAAAAAAATTGGAGTGAGCTGGGGTGGTAGGAGAAGCATAGTGACAGGAACAGTTAGAATAGAATAGACTAGGGAGGGGAAAAAAAGAGAAGAGAAGAGGAGAGGAGAGGAGAGGAGAGGAGAGGAGAGGAGAGGAGAGGAGAGAGGGAGAGGAGAGGAGAGGAGAGGGAGAGGAGGAGAGGGAGGAGAGGAGAGGGAGGAGGAGAGGAGAGGAGAGGGAGAGAGGAGAGGAGAGGAGAGGAGAGGAGAGGAGAGGAGAGGAGAGGGAGAGGAGAGGAGAGGAGAGAGAGAGGAGAGAGGGAGAGGAGAGGAGAGGAGAGGAGAGGGAGAGGAGAGGAGAGGAGAGGAGAGGAGAGGGAGAGAGAGGAGAGGGAGTTAACCAGGTTAGAAAAGACCTTTGAGATCATCAAGTCCAACTTATCACCCAACATCATCTAATCAACTAAACCATGGCACCAAGTGCCACATCCAGTCTCTTCTTAAACATCTCCAGTGATGGTGACTCCACCACCTCCCTGGGCAGCACATTCCAATGGCCAGTCTCTCTTTCTCTGAAGAACTTCTTCCCAACATCCAGCCTAAACCTCCACTGGAATGCATAAATACTCATCCCTGGACAGAGGAGAACCTGGTGGTGATCCCTGTAGAACAACTATTGGCCTCTGAAAGATGCATGCATGAGAAAGAGAAAACACCCAGCAGCTACTTTAAATCATTGACTCCTGGAGCTACCCCAGTGGAAGGCTGCTGGACAGCAGGGCGCTTGACTATAGTTTCACAATATTGATTAACTGTCAGAGCCAAGTCCCAGCAGAGTCCACAGCATGGTGCAGATAATAATTTGACATGAACAGATCTGCTGCAATGTGGGAATCCTGAGGCCCCCAGGAACTCAAATGTAAGAACTCCATCTGTGAATTTCAAGACATAGGCAATTATACAATAAATAAATGGCAACAGCTCTGTGAATATAAACAAACTGCTTCCCTGTTTTGTCTTATCAGGTACCTAGGGCTTTGATCCAAAGCACCACCAAATCATCAGCTAAATGTTGATCCCATAAGCACCAAAGCAAGTTTGTGATTTTCAAGGCTTCCTTTATTTTCTTTAACCTCCTGCTCCTAACCAGGGTCACATTTACTGGTTGATAGTAGGCTGAACAGAAGCCAGCAGTGTGCCCGGGTGGCCAAGAAGGCCAATGGCATCCTGGCCTGCATCAGGAACAGTGTGGCCAGCAGGAGCAGGGAGGTCATTCTGTCCCTGGACTCAGCACTGGTTAGGTCACACCTTGAGTCCTGTGTCCAGTTCTAGGCCCCTCAGGTTAGGAAAGATGTTGAGTTGCTGGAAGGTGTCCAGAGAAGGGCAACAAAGCTGGGGAGGGGTCTGGAGCACAGCCCTGTGAGGAGAGGCTGAGGGAGCTGGGGTTGCTTAGCCTGGAGAAGAGGAGGCTCAGGGGACACCTTCTTGCTCTCCACAGCTCTCTGAAGGGAGGTTGTAGCCAGGTGGGGGTTGGTCTCTTGTCCCAGGCAAGCAGCACCAGAACAAGAGGACACAGTCTCAAGCTGTGCCAGGGGAGGTTTAGGCTGGATGTTAGGAAGAAATTCTTCCCAGCAAGAGAGATTGGCCATTGGGATGTGCTGCCCAGGGAGGTGGTGGAGTCACCATCCCCGGAGGTGTTTCAGAAGAGACTGAATGAGGCCCTTGGTGCCATGGTTTAGTTGATTAGATGATGTTGGGTGATAGGTTGGACTCGATGATCTCAAAGTTCTTTTCCAACCTGGTCTATTCTATTCTATTCTATTCTATTCTATTCTATTCTATTCTATTCTATTCTATTCTATTCTATTCTATTCTATTCCATTCCATTCCATTCCATTCCACTCTATTCTATTCTGTTCTATTCTATTCTATTCTATTCTATTCTATTCTACGTTCTGCAAAGCACCGTCTGGACAGAAGAGCTCTATTGGAGTAGTGCCTTACAGGGCACAAGGGGAGAAGAAGCTGAGGTAGCTGCAAAGATTATGTAAAGCTCAGAGAAACCAGGCTGCATTAACTCTGCTGGGCATGAAAGTGTTGTGTTTCCTAACCTTGCTGTTTTCTGCACTGAAGGAGGAAATCTCATATTTTCTGGCTCATATTTTCTGGTTAAGTAAAAGAGATTGCAGAGTTTTCAGAGCAAACTATGAGATCTCCTGAGGACACACAACAAGCCCTGGTTCCCTCTCAGATGCAAAAGCAGATGACATTTGACCTTTGATGTGAATATACAGAGGGAAGAGTTGTGGATGTTGGAGATTTCACCTTTCCCTTTCTCAGGGACACATCTGGATACCATGTCACCTGCCCATTAACCTGGCACCAAACTGTGCTCTCTCACTCTGAGGGGAATGAGCCAGCCTCCACTTACATTTAGAGGCATGTGAAGCCTGAATGTGGTGCAGGGACGGGTGGGTGGTGCATGCTCTGAATTTCCCAGAGCCCTCTGTGAAGGGATGGCTGCAGCTCACTGGAACTTGGATTAATTAGAGGTTTCAGCACAACTGCTTCTCTCTCAGGCTGGCTGCATTCTGCCCACAGGGGCTTCAGAGAAGTTCAGAAGAATAACAGCATTTTATGGAGTTAATTGGTCAAAACACTTCTGTGTCCTCTGTGGAACTGGTGGATAAGAGGTGGTGGGAGGTGATAGTAGGTGGGTCAGAAACTGTCTCAGTTTCTCAGTTCCTCCCTTATGAAATGGGTGAGGGGATAGGATAGGATAGGATAGGATAGGATAGGATAGGATAGGATAGGATAGGATAGGGTGGGATGGGAAGGAATGGAATGGAATGGAATGGAATGGAATGGAATGGAATGGAATGGAATGGAATGGAATGGAATGGAATGGAATGGAATGGAATGGAATGGAAGAGTAGAGTAGAGTAGAGTAGAGTAGAGTAGAGTAGACTGGACTGGAATAGAATAGAATAGAATAGAATAGAATAGAATAGAATAGAATAGAATAGAATAGAATAGAATAGAATAGACCAGGTTGGAAAAGACCTCAGAGATCATCAAGTCCAACCTATCACCCAACACCATCTAATCAATTAAACCATGGCACCAAGCACCCCATCCAGTCTCTTCCTAAACACCTCCAGGGATGGTGACTCCACCACCTCCCTGAGCAGCACATTCCAATGGCCAGTCACTCTTTCTATGAAGAACTTAGACCTCACCTCCAGCTTGGCACAGCTAAACTTCCCTTGGCACAGCTTGAGACTGTGTCCTCTTGTTCTGGTGCTGCTTGCCTGGGAGAAGAGACCAACCCCCACCTGCCTGCAACTTCCCTTCACAGGGAGTCTTAGACAGCCAGGAGGTCTCCCCTGAGCCTCCTCTTCTCCAGGCTAAGCAACCCCAGCTCCCTCAGCCTCTCCTCGTGGGGCTGTGCTCCAAACCTCTTTGGGACTGGCCAATTAAAATTATTCCAATTTACTTGAAAATAAATATTCTTTATCATGACCTTTCTGGTGTGGATCTGTATCCCTGTGTTGCAACTCATTGCATTAAATATCCAGTGACAGTTACCCTTTAGGGAGAAACTAAAGCACAAGCAGAAAAGAAAGAACTGATTCAAGACACTAGCCTGCTCTGAGTCACCTGCCATGCTTGTCTCTTTTCTCCTCCTGAATTCACACAGCCTTTCCTTGCTACCCTTTACACACATCACCAGTTGGAACACATTCTATGGCCTTTTGTTGGTGCCCTATACACACATCACCAGTTGGAACACGTTCCATGCAAGTCTTGTTGTCCTTCCCGCTGTGTACTTCAGCCCAGTAACTAGGCATTGAATAGCAATCAATATCTGGGTAAGAAAAAGAGAACTGATCCAAGGGATCAGGCCCAGCCAGCATGGATTTAGGAAGGGCAGGTCCTACCTGACCAACCTGATCTCCTTCTATGATCAGGTGACTGCCTGGTGGATGTGGGGCAGGCTGTGGATGGAGTCTGCCTGGACCTCAGCAAGGCATTTGACACTGTCCCCCACAGCAAACTCCTGGCCAAGCTGTCAGCCCCTGGCTTGGACAGCAGCACTCTGAGCTGGGTTAGGAACTGGCTGGAGGCTGAGCCCAGAGAGTGGTGGTGAATGGTGCCACAGCCAGCTGGCAGCCAGGCACAAGTGGTGTCCCCCAGGGATCAGTGCTGAGCCCCAACCTGTTCAATATCTTTATTGATGATCTGGGTGAGGGGATTGAGTCCATCATCAGTAAATTTGCAGGTGACACCAAGCTGGGGGCAGGAGTTGATCTGTTAGAGGATAGGAGAGCTCTGCAGAAGGACCTTGCCAGGCTGGACAGATGGGCAGAGTCCAAGGGCAGGAGATTGAACACATCCAAGTGCCAGGTTCTGCACATTGGCCACAACAACCCCATGCAGTGCTACAGGCTGGGGTCAGAGTGGCTGAGAGCAGCCAGGCAGAGAGGGACCTGGGGGTGCTGGTTGATGGTAGGCTGAACATGAGCCTGCAGAGTGCCCAGGTGGCCAGGAGGGCCAATTACATCCTGGCCTGCATCAGAAAGAGTGTGGCCAGCAGGAGCAGGAAAGTCCTTGTGCCCCTGGACTCAGCACTGGTTAGGCCACACCTTGAGTCCTGTGTCCAGTTCTGGGCCCCTCAGTTTGTTTGAGAACTTCTTTTGAGGTTTGTTCACCACATTTACTTGCCACTGCTGTGCAGCTTCAGCTACCATTTCCTGAAGCACAGTCTCAAATATTTCCAACACGGATTTCCTCCTGGTTTCTTTAAATAATCTCAGTTGAGAAAGAGTAGTGGCTTACAACTACCTGAAGGGAGGTTGCAGCCAGGTGGGGGTTGGTCTCTTCTCCCAGGCAACCAGCACCAGAACAAGAGGACACAGTCTCAAGCTGTGCCAGGGGAGGTTTAGGCTGGAGGTGAGGAAGAAATTCTTCACAGCAAGAGAGATTGGCCATTGGAATGTGCTGTCCAGGGAGGTGGTGGAGTCACCATCACTGGAGGTGTTTAGGAGGAGACTGGATGAGGTGTTTGGTTGCATGGTTTAGTTGATTAGGTGGTGGTGGATGATGGGTTGGACACAATGATCTTGAAGGTCTCTTCCAACCTGGTTTGTTGTATTCTATTCTACACTCCTAAGCTGAATTTTTCTCTTTCACAGGAAAGCTGAACTGCACACATATAAAACAAGGTCATTAAAACAGCTGACTGACAGCTGGTTTTAAAAAGCAACAACTCAAGCACAACTTCTGATTTCCTGGTTCACGTGGGTGGAATCCATTTGTCATCTGACATGTTTCCCATTCAGACCCTGGCACAATATCTCTAATGCTCTTGCAGCTACAAATTGATTCATTTCCACGCTGCCACTCTTGACACACATTCCTGCAGCCTGCGCTGGGAAAAAGAAACAGTAAATGCAGGTTTAAATAAGCTGCTGCAGCTTAAGTCTCAATACCAAATCAGGCAGGTAAGGAACAGGCCGAGCTGTTAAAGACAAAACATGTAATTACTGCAAATAGTATCTTAGCAAGAAATTATTTCACCATCATAGTATAGTGTATTAGTACCATATTATCAGTCAGAGTTGGAAGGGACCACAAGGATCAGCTAGTTCCAATCCCCCTGCCATGGGCAGGGACACCCCACACTACATCAGCCTGGCCACAGCCTCAGCCTCACTTGCAGGGACGGGGCCCCAACCACCTCCCTGGACAATCCATTCCAGGGCTTCACCACTCTCATGGGGAAGAACTTCCTCCTCACCTCCAGACTCAATCTCCCCACCTCCAGCTTCATTCCATTCCCCCTAGTCCTAGCACTACCTGAGATCCTGAGCAGTCCCTCCCCAGCCTTCCTGGAGCCCCCTTCAGATCCTGGAAGGCCACAATGAGGTCACCTGGGAGCCTTCTCTTCTCCAGACTGAACAGCCCCAACTCCTTCAGTCTGGCCTCACAGGAGAGGTGCTCCAGCCCTCTGCTCATCCTCCTGGCCCTTCTCTGGACACCTTCCAGCCCCTCCAGATCCCTCTTGGAATAGGGGCTCCAGACCTGGAGGCAGTTTATATGACCATAACTGGACCATGTTTATTTGAGAGTCTAGTGGCAATCTTTCATAAGTGCTCTTTCCCCCCACCCACCCCTTTTTCATTTCCCATTCCTACTCCAAATGCTTATGGCACTGGCTGCCAAGTGGCAGTCAATCATTGACACTAGGTTCAGGACTTCAGACTTGCTCAGGACACGACTGCTCTTAGCAGAGGGAGGGCCAACAAAGTGCATCATAAGACTGGGTTGACTTTCTTGGACATGATGATCACAGAATCACAGAATTACCAAGGTTGGAAGAGACCTCAAAGATCAAGTCCAACTTGTCACCCAAGACCTCATGCCTACTAGACCATGGCACCAAGTGTCATGTCCAAACCCCTCTTGAACATTTCCAGGGAAGGTGACTCCACCACCTCCCTGGGCAGCACATTCCAATGATGAACAACCCCCTCAGCAAAGAACTTTCTCCTCACCTCAAGCCTAAACCTCCCCTGGTGCAGCCTGAGACTGTGTCCTCTTGTTCTGGTGCTGCTTGCCTGGGAGAAGAGACCAAACCTCTCCTGGCTACAACCTCCCTTCAGGTAGCTGTAGACAGCAAGAAGGTCTCCCCTGAGCCTCCTCTTCTCCAGGCTAAGCAACCCCAGCTCCCTCAGCCTCTCCTCACAGGGCTCCAGACCCCTCCCCAGCTTTGTTGCCCTTCTCTGGACACCTTTCAGCAACTCAACATCTTTCCTAACCTGAGGGGCCCAGAACTGGACACAGGACTCAAGGTGTGACCTAACCAGTGCTGAGCACAGGGGCAGAATGACCTCCCTGCTCCTGCTGGCCACACTGTTCCTGATACAGGCCAGGATGATCTCTGAACACAAGCTGCTGCAATTGGCTGATGAGACTTTGTCCTTTTCCCTTGTTTTGATGACAACTATTTTATACAATCTTGGTGTTCAGGTATTTTACCTGGAGGTGTTTCAAACATTGAAACTTCCACAACCCTTGAGCTGTGGGAATGCAGAATGCATGGGCAACCACTCATTCTGCCACACTGCCTCTCTCTTGTCTGCTGTGGCATGATCAGTACCAATTAAAACCAGAGAGACAGACTCTTGGTTCACTGAAATCCTTTAGTGTTTATTTGCTTGTGTAGCTGTCTCTGAGCACCAGGAAAATGTCTGTCTCCCTCCACCACTTTGTTCCTGTAACAGGGCAGAATTACAAGTCCCTGTAAAGCTGTTTCAGAGCTGAAGAAGCCTTTCTTCCCTCTGTCTCTGCAAGGGTTGCCCTTGACACATCAGTTTAGAATAAACCTTTATTGGAATAAACCAAACCAGGTTTGAAGAGATCTTCAAGATCATCACATCCAACCCATCAGTGCCCTTCTCCCCTTGAGTTTCCTGAGCCTCTTTCCAAGCTCCTCAGCACAACAGGCAGGTGCAGATGTTTTCTGGTATTATAAAACAGGGTAGTATTGATGGAAACTGGTTGCAAATCCTCCTGTTAACTTATTGTATGCCACAGCAGCATCACAGTGGAAGCTGGGGAAGTTTTTAGGGGGTTAGAAGACAGCTGCTTAGAAGTCTATCAATCTCCACACTGACATACACCCAAAATTAATCTTAAGAGATAGCAAAGTATATCCTCATGAGAGCACTTCTTACTTTACAATCCACTTTCAGCTTACTTTACCATTCATTTAAGTTTACATCACTGTGAATGTGCAAGGAGGGGAGAACTCACATGTGCATTTCAAGAATACACCTCTGTGTTTCCAGCTGCAGATGGACACAAGAATAGAATAGAATAGAATAGAATAGAATAGAATAGAATAGAATAGAATAGAATAGAATGGAACAGAACGGAATGGAACGGACCAGGTTGGAAAAGACCTTCAAGATCACCCAGTCCAACCTATCACCCAACACCATCTAATCAACTAAAACATGGCACCAAGGGCCTCATCCAGGCTCTTCTGAAACGGCTCCAGGGATGGTGACTCCACCACCTCCCTGGGCAGCCCCATTCCAATGGCCAATCTCTCTTGCTGGGAAGAACTTTCTCCTCACCTCCAGCCTAAACTTCCCCTGGTGCAGTTTGAGTCTGTGTCCTCTTGTTCTGGTGCTGGTTGCCTGGGAGAAGAGACCAACCCCCACCTGTCTACAACCTCCCTTCAGGTAGTTGTAGACAGCAAGAAGATCTCCCCTGAGCCTCCCCTTCTCCAGGCTAAACAACCCCAGCTCCCTCAGCCTCTCCTCATACAAGTTGACTAGGGACACAGGCAAAAGTGGCAGCCTGCCCTCACCTACAGTGCTATGGCAGCTTAAATGAGATGCTGCAACACAAGACTGAGTCTTTCTGCAGGATCTGCCATCGTACCCTGCAAAAACAGAGAGCTGTTACCCTCTTTGGATTTGTCTGACACAAGGCCCTGAAAAATGGCATCATTAGATACATTTTCTTGTCAAAAATAGGTCTGTTCTATTCCACTTATCCTCCTCCTGTTCCTTTGAAGGTCTTTTCCATTACCATCAGACTATTTTGCAATGCTGAGTGCTTTAAACCTTTGGCTTTGAGTTTACATGACAATTTAGTGTGGCAGAGCACATGGTCTCAGCAACTGCAGAGCTGTAGAATTGCCTTTACACATGCTGCTCAGCTGTCTGTCAGCCCTGTCCCTTATGGCTGTGTTTTATTGGCAGGCTGCTGATGGCAGCACCCCATCATATATTGGCCATCCCATCATCAGTCAGTTCAGCTGCACAGTGCAAATTAATTGTGTTCTGGGGAGACATTATTCAGCCAACCAGTACTGTTTGGGCTTTGGTTTTTCTCTTAGACCTAATCAAGAAGCTGACATGTGATGTGCTACATTTATCTCACCTCCCAAGAAGTTGGAAATAATGATAGCTGCTTGTCCTGGGATATTTTTGGTAGTAAATTTATGCTACAAATGCAGTTTGGAGGCAGAAAAGTCTGTCACAATCAATCTATATGCAGATGACACCAAGCTGGGGGCAGGAGTTATCTGTTAGAGGGTGGGAGAGCTCTGCAGAGGGACCTTGCCAGGATGGACAGATGGGCAGAGTCCAAGGGCAGGAGACTGAACACATCCAAGTGCCAGGTTCTACACTTTGGCCACAACACCCCCAGGCAGTGCTACAGGCTGGGGTCAGAGTGGCTGGAGAGAGGCCAGGCAGAGAGGGACCTGGGGGTACTGGTTGATGGTAGGCTGAACATAAGCCAGCAGTGTGGTGAGGTAGCCAAGAAGGCCAATGGCCTGCATCAGGGATTGCATGGCCAGCAGGAGCAGGGAAGTCATTGTGCCCCTGGACTCAGCACTGGTTAGGCCACACCTTGAGTCCTGTGTCCAGTTCTGGGCCCCTCAGGTTAGGAAAGATGTTGAGTTGCTGGCAGGTGTCCAGAGAAGGGCAACAAAGCTGGGGAGGGGTTTGGAGCACAGCCCTGTAAGGAGAGGCTGAGGGAGCTGGGGTTGCTTAGCCTGGAGAAGAGGAGGCTCAGGGGTGACCTTCTTGCTCTCTCCAACTCCCTGAAGGGAGGTTGCAGCCAGGTGGGGGTTGGTCTCTTCTCCCAGTGTGGTGGGTTAACACCCTTTTCTGAAAACAATAAAACAAAGCAGGGGGGAGGGCTTGCGGGCACTTTGCCCTCCCTGCAGGGCGTTTCCCCCTGGGAAAGCTGAGTCTGTTCCGCTCCCCCGTCCCTGCCCAGCCAGGGTATAAAAAGCAGGACATCATAGTTGTTGGACCTCCCTTTGGCTCCTGCCTCTGCTGGATGAGAGCTACTGCAGCTGCCCTCCTGCTCCTCAGCCACGTGGCCAGACCTGATCCTTTTCCTGCTGCCTCCGCGCCTCCTCAGAGAAAGACTGGTTTTGTATTGTTCTTTTCTGTCCCCATCCCATCCACTCTTGTTCCTTGCCCTTGTGAACTTTTCCTGTTATTGTCATATATATATATATAGAGAGAGAGAGAGTTTAAAGAAAAATTATTTGCCTCTCTACTTCCAAGCTCATTCCAGACTGTTGTTTAGTGGATTTGCTCCTTACCCCTTTTTCTTTCCCTCTCTGTTTGGAGGGAGGAGGTGGGGGGGAGTGGGGAAGAGATTATCAGCCTTTTCCCCATTTGGGCTTTTAACTCCCAGTTAAGGCTCAAACCACTACACCCAGGCAACCAGCACCAGAAGAAGAGGACACAGTCTCGAGCTGTGCCATGGGAGGTTTAGTCTCAAGGTGAGGAGAAAGTTCTTCCCAGCAAGAGAGATTGGCCATTGGAATGCACTGCCCAGGAAGGTGGTGGAGGCGTTTTGGAAGAGCCTGCATGAGGCACTTGGTGCCATGTTTTAGTTGATTAGATGGTGTTGGGTGATAGGTTGGACTTCATGATCTCGAAGGTCTCTTCCAACCTGGTTAATTCTGTGTTCTGTATTCAGTAATCATGCAGCCATCTTTTTTCACGTCATTTGGAGGAGAGCAATGCTTTGGAGATGCCTGTGCTCCACCAGAAGATATTCCCTTCACAGCAGATACATCTGGAAAGGCTGCAGGCAATGCTGGGTTCAGTCAGTGACTTCTGCCAGTCCTGTAGGACGAGCCCTTGTGCAAAATGCAGGTTTGGTTTTGATGTGTGCTTCTGAATTTGTGCAAGATGTGCCTTTCCAAGATCCAATGGTAGCAGAAATATGTTAGTTGAATGTTTGTCGTGGTTTTAAATCTACACTAGCTCTTATTACTGAAGCTAAGATTTGGGATGTTTGTAGATTTGGGGTGGTTTAGGGTTTTGTCAATGTTCTTTTGTCAATGCCACTTGCAGGAGGGGGGAGAAATAAAAACAAACAAAAATACAACAAACAAAAACACAACAAAACAAAACAACACTAAAGAACAAACACTGAATTAAAGTCATCTCTCTTTTTCCAGCTGCACTATAAATAAGCAACTAAGTTTAGTGGCAGCCTGCTGGGAAGAGATCACCTCAGTCCTGTTCTGATCCTTGTGGCTTCAGACAGCAGCCAGAGGATGGTGCAAATCCACAGCACTAAAGCTCATGAAAATTAAATAGGCATTTTGAGTGCAGCATTTTACTCTCCAACCTTTTATTTAGCTATTTATCAGCTGCTCTTGAGTCAACCCAGGAAGATTCACACAGAATCACAGGATCACAGAATGTTAGAGTTTGGAATGGAATGGAATGGAATGGAATGGAATGGAATGGAATGGAATGGTGCTGGCTGCCTGGGAGAAGAGACCAACCCCCACCTGCCTGCAACCTCCTTTCAGGTAGTTGCAGAGAGCAAGAAGGTCTCCCCTGAGCCTCCTCTTCTCCAGGCTAAGCAGCCCCAGCTCCCTCAGCCTCCCCTCACAGGGCTCACCAACTTTGTTGCCCTTCTCTTGACACTCTCCAGCAACTCAACCTCCTTCCTAAACTGAGGAATGTGTAAAAGGTCTTGCCAAGAGGAGAGACTCCTGTGAAACAGTGAAGTCCAAACACCAAGAAAAGTTCAGACAGATGAAGCAGACAGAGGAATGGTGAAAGGACATCTCAGGTATGAACAGAGCAAAGGGACTCAAAATTTAGTGGTGTTCCTGATGGTATAAATAATGCCTTCAGCAGAACTGAAACAGCCAGAGCTTGCCAGCTTAATCACAACAGTGTCTTCTCTTCCAATTGGCAAATCCATCTCCATCTTTTACAGCAGGGGAAAAATGATGTTGTTACAGTGGAAGATCCTTTGACTTTGTCCTCAGAACTCTTTCCAAAGTGACTGCTGAAGCTGAAACATCAGGTCTGAAGGGTAATGGAGTAACCTAGGCAGTTGATCAAATATTCAAGGCACCTACAGAGAGACAAAGTTACTTCTTTTTCTCTGTTTATTTCTCCCACTTCAAGATATTTTCAGGTGTAGGTTAAGGCTAATTTTGCCTGGAGAAGAGGAGGCTCAGGGGAGACCTTCTTGCTCTCTACAACTGCCTGAAGGAAGGTTGTAGCCAGGTGGGAGTTGGTCTCTTCTCCCAGGCAACCAGCACCAGAACAAGAGGACACAGTCTCAAGCTGTGCCAGGGGAGGTTTAGGCTGGAGATGAGGAGAAAGTTCTTCACAGAAAGAGAGATTGGCCATTGGAATGTGCTGCCCAGGGAGGTGGTGGAGTCACCATCACTGGAGGTGTTTAGGAAGAGACTGGATGGGGTGCTTGGTGCCATGGTTTAGTTGATTAGATGGTGTTGGGTGATAGGTTGGACTTGATGATCTCTGAGGTCTTTTCCAACCTTGTTTATTCTATTGTATTCTATTTTATTCTATTCTATGCTATGCTATGCTATGCTATTCTATGTACTTCTAACCTACACATGTGAGCTGTGCTCCTACATTGTCTGATACACATTTAAAACACATTCTTCTTTGTAGAAAAGGAGACAGAAGATATTAAAAGAGGTTATTCCTGTTTCTGCCAGGTTTCCTAAGTATCATAGTATCAGTCAGGGTTGGAAGGGACCACAAGGATCCTCTAGTTCCAACCCCCCTGCCATGGGCAGGGACACCCCACACTAGTCTTGGCTAGTGGTCAAGTGTCTTGGCTGATACATGCCAAAACCACCAAACCTTCTCTTCAGGGAACAGTCGGTTTTCTTGATACACCTGCATTTCGGACACACAGGGAAGAAGTTCTGGTGATTGTAAAGCCTCAGTCAGAAGAATGGAAATAAATGCTAGCCTCTGTGATGAGTTTGCCTTGGCTGGATATCAGGTGCAGCAGTATTGCTCCTCCTCCTCAGCTGAACAAGGGGGAGAAAAAAGACAAAAGGCTCACAGGTCGAGTTAAGGGCAGGAAGATCACAGAATCACGGAATGCTAAGGCCTGGAAGGGACCTCGAAAGATCATCCACTCCAAACCCCTGCCAGAGCAGCATCACCTATGTCAGATCACACAGGAATGCATCCAGATGGGTTTTGAATATCTCCAGAGAGGGAGACTCCACAACCCCCCAGGCAGCCTGTTAATCTCACCAATTAATGTCGCAAGCAAAACAGACTTGACTCAGGCAAATTAATTTAATGATAGTCAAATCAGACTAGAGTAATGAGAAATAAAAGCATACTTTAAAACACTTTCTCCTCAACCCTCCCTTCCTCCTGGCCTCAGCTTTACTCCAGCTTCTCTATCTCTTTATCTCTTCTCCACCAACATCACAGGGAGGTAAGGAATGGGGCATCCTCTCAGATCATCAAGACTCTGCTGCTCCTTTCTCCTCAGGGGGAGGACTCCCTGATAGAGAATAGAATAGAATAGAATAGAATAGAATAGAATAGAATAGAATAGAATAGAATAGAATAGAATAACAGGTTGGAAAATACCTCAGAGATCATCAAGTCCAACCTATCACCCAACATCATCTGATCAACTAAACCATGGCACCAAGCACCCCATCCAGACTCTTCTTAAACACCTCCAGTGATGGTGACTCCACCACCTCCCTGGGCAGCACATTCCAATGGGCAATCTCTCTTGCTGGGAAGAATTTCTTCACAACATCCAGCCTAAACCTCCCTGGCACAGCTTGAGACTGTGTCCTCTTGTTCTGCTGCTGGTTGCCTGGGAGAAGAGATCAACCCCCACTTGGCCACAACCTCCCTTCAGGGAGTTGTAGACAGCAAGAAGATCTCCCCTGAGTCTCCTCTTCTCCAGGCTAAGCAACCCCAGCTCCCTCAGCCTAAGGGTCTCCTCACAGGGCTTGTGCTCGAGACCTTGTTGCCTTTCTCTGGACACCTTCCAGCAACTCAACATCTTTCCTAACCTGAGGGGCCCAGAACTGGACACAGGACTCAAGGTGTGGCCTAACCAGTGCTGAGTCCAGGGGCAGAATGACTTCCCTGCTCCTGCTGGCCACACTATTCCTGATGCAGGCCAGGATGCCATGGGCTTTCTTGGGCACCTGGGCACACTGCTGGCTAGACCTTGACTCAGCCTAATGATGCACTGAATTTAGGGAGTAGAACTTTAAGCAATGCTCAGCTGATAGAAGGAAATGGTTTACCTGATTTCCAAGGGCCATTGTGACTCAGGGAAGCCACACAAGGAGCTGAGAATAAGAGCTGGTGAACATCCCAATAGAGTCTTTTGTCTTCTCTCTGAACTTAGATAAGAGATATGTGATCGTTTGCCTTTTCTCTAACACCTGTGTGAGCCTTGCCCAGGGATGTGTGTTCCCTGGCATTTCCTCAGCAGCCAATCATGAGTCTGTAACTCTCACAGGGACACATCTAATTACCCATCACGAGTTGCTGTTGATTATGTTAGCCTGTATAAAGGAAAGACTTTGTGGCATTCCAGTATCTGAAGGGGGCCTCCAAGAAGGCTGGGGAGGGATTGCTCAGGATCTCAGGGAGTGATAGGACTAGGGGGAATGGAATGAAGCTGGAGGTGGGGAGATTGAGTCTGGAGGTGAGGAGGAAGTTCTTCCCCATGAGAGTGGTGAAGCCCTGGAATGGATTGTCCAGGGAGGTGGTTGGGGCCCTGTCCCTGGAGGTGTTTAAGCCCAGGCTGGATGAGGCTCTGTCCAGCCTGATGTGGTGTGGGGTGTCCCTGCCCATGGCAGGGGGGGCTGGAACTAGATGACCCTTGTGGTCCTTTCCAACCCTGACTGATACTATGATACAATAAAGGAGACACTTAGCTTGCATCAAGCTTTGTCTCCATCTCTCAATTGCGGTAGCCCTAACTCTTGACAACATCACTTAAAATATTCAAAGGTTTTCTGCAATGCTCACATGCTGTGCAGCCAGTTGTAAAGTGGGTAATTATGTCCCTTGGTGCAGGGAAGTGAAAGGTAGTAATTCCAGTGAAACATTAAAGCGCTTCCCTCGGACAGCTGCGCGTAAAACTGCTCCCTCACCCAATGGGAAGCAGCGGCTGGGGACTGCTGCAAATTGCTCTGAAAATGACCACACTCCCTCTAACATTTAGCTGTAGTCCCTTCCAGCCAAGTGAAAGGCAGGTAAATTTGTATCATCAGTAAATTTGCTAATGACACCAAGCTGGGGGCAGGAGTTGATCTGCTGGAGGGTGGAGAGGCTCTGCAGAGGGACCTGGACAGGCTGGACAGATGGGCAGAGTCCAAGGGCAGGAGATTGAGCACATCTAAGTGCCAGGTTTTACACATTGGCCACAGCAACCCCATGCAGAGCTACAGGCTGGGGTCAGAGTGGCTGAGAGCAGCCAGGCAGAGAGGGACCTGGGGGTGCTGGTTGATGGTAGGCTGAACATGAGCCTGCAGTGTGCCCAGGCAGCCAAGAAGGCCAATGGCATCCTGGCCTGCATCAGGAACAGTGTGGCCAGCAGGAGCAGGGAGGTCATTCTGCCCGTGGACACTGCACTGGTTAGGCCACACCTTGAGTCCTGTGTCCAGTTCTGGGCCTCTCAGGTTAGGAAGGAGGTTGACTTGCTGGAAGGTGTCCAGAGCAGGGCAGCAAAGTTGGTGAGGGGTCTGGAGCACAGCCCTGTGAGGAGAGGCTGAGGGAGCTGGGGTTGCTTAGCCTGGAGAAGAGGAGGCTCAGGGGTGACCTTCTTGCTGTCTCCAACTGCCTGAAGGGAGATTGTAGTCAGGCAGAGGTTGGTCTCTTCTCCCAGGCAGCCAGTACCAGAACAAGAGGACACAGTCTCAGGCTGCACCAGGGGAGGTTCAGGTTGGATATTAAGAAGAAGTTCTATACAGAGAGAGTGATTGCCCATTGGAATGGGCTGCCCAGGGAGGTGGTGGAGTCACCATTATTGGAGGTGTTCAGGAGGAGACTTGATGGGGTGCTTGGTGCCATGGGTTAGCTGTTTAGGTGGGTTGGATTGGTTGATGGGTTGGACACGATGATCTTGCAGGTCTCTTCCAACCTGGATTGGTTTGTTCTGTTCTAAATGGTTTATTCTATTTACGATGTGCACTCTACTCCAACAATTTGCTGCTTCCTTTGGCAGTCTTTATTGCTCTATGCCTTCTTCTCTTCAAGTAATCAGGTTTTAGCAGCAATTAAAATCTAGGGGAGAGTGGGAAGAGAAAATGTTCTGGTTTGATTGTAGTTCTGAAACATATGAAAGGACTACATTTCTTCTTTAGAAGGTATAATAAACTCACAGTGATTGCTTACTCTGTTAACTTTCACAACTGTTGCCATAGAAAATAATCCTTTTGTTACTAGAAAACAATTAGGCAAATTTAAAATCATAGAATCATAGAGGTTTTGGGGTTGAAGGGACTTTTAAAGGTCCTCTGGCCCAATCCCCCTGTAGTAAGCAGAGACATCTAAAACGCCAGTAAAGAGATGGTATTTAGATCATAGAATGAGGCACCTAGTGCCCCTGTGCTCAGCACTGCTCAGGCCACACCATGAGTCCTGTGTCCAGTTCTGGGCCCCTCAGTTTAGGAAAGATGTTGAGATGATGGAAGGTGTCCTGAGAAGGGCTGATTTCAGTCATTTATTAATGACCTGAGAGAACGTGATGAGGGCGCAAGAAAACATTAAAGCAGAAGTCCTAAGTCAAACCTCCCCAGAGGGAGAGTGTGTTGGGTTAACGCCCATCCTGAAAACAGAGGGGGAAGGGCTTGCGAGTGCTTTGCCCTCCCTGCAGGGTGTTCTCCCACTGAGAAGCTGAGTCTGTTCCACTCCCCCACTCCCTGCCCAGCTCGGGTATAAAAAGCAGGGCATTGCAGCCATTAGGCCTGTTTTTGGCTCCTGCCTCTCCTGGATGAGAGCTACTGCAGCTGTCTTCCTGCTCCTCTGCTACGTGGTCAGGCCTGATCCTTCTCCCTGCTGCTTCTATGCCTCTTCAGAGAGAGACTGGTTTTGTATTCTTTTTCTTTCCTACCCATCCATCCTTGTTCCTTGCCCTTGTGAACCTTACCTGTTATTGTTATATATAACCCCATGCAGTGCTACAGGCTGGGGTCAGAGTGGCTGGAGAGCAGCCAGGCAGAGAGGGACCTGGTGGTACTGGTCGATGGTAGGCTGAACATGAGCCTGCAGTGTGCCCAGACAGCCAAGAAGGCCAATGGCATCCTGGTCTGCATCAGGAAGAGTGTGGCCAGCAGGAGCAGGGAGGTCATTCTGCCCCTGGACACTGCACTGGTTAGGCCACACCTTGAGTCCTTTGTCCAGTTCTGGGCTCCTCAGGTTAGGAAAGATGTTGAGTTGCTGGAAGGCGTCCAGAGAAGGGCAACAAAGCTGGGGAGGAGTTTGGAACACAAGCCCTGTGAGGAGAGGCTGAGGGAGCTGGGGTTGCTTAGCCTGGAGAAGAGGAGACTGAGGGGTGACCTTCTTGCTCTCTCCAACTCCCTGAAGGGAGGTTGTAGGCAGGTGGGGGTTGGTCTCTTCTCCCAGGCAACCAGTACCAGAACAAGAGGACACAGTCTCAGGCTGCACCAGGGGAGGTTCAGGTTGGATGTTAGGAAGAAGTTCTATACAGAGAGAGTGATTGCCCATTGGAATGGGCTGCCTGGGAGGTGGTGGATTCACCATCATTGGAGGTGTTCAAGAGGAGACTTCATAGGGTGCCATGGGTTAGTTGTTGAGGTGGGTTGGATTGGTTGATGGGTTGGACACGATGATCTTGAAGGTCTCTTCCAACCTGGGTTATTGTATTCCATTATTCTATTATTCTATTATATATATATTTTGTTTAAAGAAAACTCTTTACCTCTCTACTTCCAAGCCAACTACGAATTATTGCTTGGTGGATTTGCTCCTTCCCTTCTTTTTATTCCCTCTCTGGTGGGAGGGAGGAGGGGGGAGCAGGGGAGAGATTCTCAGCCTTGCCCCCATCTGAGCTCTTAACTCCCAGTTAAGGCTCAAGCCACTACAGAGAGTCTAGGTCTGGGAATGGAGTGCAGATCATCAGCTATCAGGACAGTGTTTTCACAGAATCAGAGAGTATATCCAGTTGGAAGAGACCTCAAAGACCTTTCAGTCCACCTTTTGACCCACTACTGAGGGGCCAACACTAAACTCTTTGCTGGGACAAATGAGTTAAAAAAACAAGGCTGAGCTGCTGAACAGCTGCTTTGCCTCAGTCTTTGTCAGTGACAGCAGTTGTTCCTTGAGGGTTCAGCTCCTGGAACAGGAAGACAGTGATGGGGAGCAGAAAGCAACCATCATTGATCAGTGAGGTGCTGGAGCGTGTCCAGAGGAGGGCAACAGGGCTAGTGAAGGGCCTGGAGCACATGGCATACAAGGAGCCTCTCAGGGAGCTGGGGCTGGTCAGTCCAGAGAGGAGGAGGCTGAGGGGAGACCATATTGCTCACCACAGCTACATGAAGGGAGGCTGGAGTGAGGAAGGGGCTCCTTCTCTTTCATGACAAGCAACAGCACTAGGGGAAATGGTTATTATATGCACCAGGGGAGCTTTAGGCTGGATATTACAAAATTCTTCTTCACTGAAAAGGTTATTGGAATGGTCTGCCCAGGGCAGTGGTGGAGTCACCATCCCTAGAGGAATTCGAGCAGCCTGTGGACCTGGCACTCAGGGATATGGTTTAGTGTTAGCTCCTCAGTACTGGGTCAAAGGGTGGACTGAATGGTCTTTGAGGTCTGTTCCAACTGGTGAGGTCTGTTCCAACTGGATATACTCTGTGACTCTGTGAAAACACTGTCCTGATAGCTGATGATCTGCACTCCATTCCCAGGCCCAGACTCTCTCATTAAACTAATTCTTCATCTTCTTTATCTCTCCACTTTTATTTCTGCTCCAAATCTTAAGAGAGTGCAATGCCCAGCATGCTTCAGCACAGCTGTCATATGGCAGAGGGAAAGGAGCTTGGTTATGTGTGCAGGCAGAACTGTGGAAAAACCATGGCACAACTCATCCCTCTCCTTTCAGATATCATCTGTCCTTCAGCTAGAAAAAGCACAGGCAGTTGCTAGAAGGCAGAGAGAGAGCGAGCTGACAGGCTGCACATATTTGAAAGAGCATACACTTGATGGATCCTGCACCTAGCCCTTCCCCAGCTGCTGTGGACCCTTAAAATAGTGGACTGGCAGCTTTTGAACTTGGTGTGTGCTGTTTCCTTCCTAAAGTGCCTGAGTTCTTTTCATTTCTCACTTAAAAACTGAAAACTAAAACTGCTGTGCTGCAGGAAACCCTAGATGCAACACTGAGAAAGGCAAAGTTCATCAGCATCTCTCATGTCCTTGCCTTCACCTCTGCCTGTGACTGGCTGAAACCAAAGAAACATGTGTGAGACTATCCTCCAACTGTCTAAGTATTTTGTGTAATGTGGTGGCTTGAAGTTTCCCCCAGCATTAACTTTGCCAAACCAACACTTGGAGGTGTTCAGGAGGAGACTTGATAGGGTGCTTGGTTGCATGGTTTAGTTGATGAGGTGGTGGTGGGTGATAGGTTGGATGTGATGATATTGAAGGTCTCTTCCAACCTGGTCTATTCTATTCTATTCTATTCTATTCTAGTCTAGTCTAGTCTATTCCATTCCATTCCATTCCATTCATTCCATTCCATTCCATTCCATTCCATTCCATTCCATTCCATCCCACCCCATTCCATTCCATTCCATTCCATTTTATCTTCTACTTTTCCAAGCCTTGATTTTAAGTGAAGATATTAAAAGCAACCCAAATGATCCTTTCCTCTGTGGTTGTACACACATGAAAAAAAAGCCTTAACCTTTCCAATCTGAAACCTTATCCCACACACGTGTATCATGTCCAGTTCTGGGCCCCTCACTTCAAGAAGGACAGGGAAGTGCTTGACAGGATGCAGCACAGAGCCACAAAGATGATTAGGAGAGTGGAACATCTCCTTTATAAGGAAAAGCTGAAGGAGCTGGATCTCTTCAGCTTGGAGGAGACTGAGGGGTAACCTTTTTAATGTTTATAAATATGGGAAGGGGGAGTGTCAGGAGGATGAAGCCAGGCTCTTCTCAGTGATGCCCACTGGCAGAACAAGGGGCAGTGGGTGCAAGCTGGAGCATAGGAGGTTCCACATGAACATAAGGAAAAAAACTTTTCACTGTGAAGGTGACAGAGCACTGGAACAGGTGCAGCCTGAGACTGTGTCCTCTTGTTTTGCTGCTGGTTGTTGGGAGAGGAGACCAACCCCCATCTGGCTACAACCTCCCTTCAGGGAGTTGTAGAGAGCAAGAAGATCTCCCCTGAGCCTCCTCTTCTCCAGGCTAAGCAACCCCAGCTCCCTCAGCCTCTCCTCACAGGGCTGTGTTCCAGACCCCTCCCCAGCTTTGTTGCCCTTCTCTGGACACCTTCCAGCAGCTCAACATCTTTCCTAACCTGAGAGGCCCAGAACTGGACACAGGACTCAAGGTGTGGCCTAACCAGTGCTGAGTCCAGGGGCAGAATGACCTCCCTGCTCCTGCTGGCCACACTGTTCCTGATGCAGGCCAGGATGCCATTGGCCTTCTTGGCTGTCTGGGCACACTGCTGGCTCGTGTTCAACCTATTTTCAACCGGTACCCCCAGGTCCCTTTCTTCCTGGCTGCTCTCCAGCCACTCTGCCCCCAGCCTGTAGCACTGCCTGGGGTTGTTGTGGCCAATGTGTGGAACCTGGCACTGGTAACTCAGTCCCAGGGTTTGGGCAAAGTGAAGCCTGGCTGATGGCTGGTACCACTGCCATCCACAAACGAGATTAGGTTGTCTAGGAAATAATGCAATATCTCAAACAAACTTCCTCCTCTGTTGTAGCCCTCTGCCCCTGGCACTGTCTGTTTGGGACAACTAGATTCTTTCTTGGTGTTTCAGGGCACTGGTGCCTGGTGTTTCATTTCCCAGCACAGCACTGGTTGAGCCAATGCTCCAGCACTGGTTGTTAACATATGAGGGTGGAATCTAAACACAATGCTTTAAAAAGTGCTGGGAGTGCCTTCATTTGTGTTTGCCTCATGCCCTAAGTGACCTTTTGTCCTTTCATATCACCAATTTTCCAGAGAAGCTGAGTGTCCAGGCAGAGGAGGAAGGAGGTATATTTGCACATCTATAAGCACAAGGAAGCATTGCTGCCCACATCTCATCATAGCACAGCCTGTAGTACACCCTACTAAACTGTGGCTGGCAACACTTTGAACTGAAAAGGCACTGCATGATTCATATGCCAAAAGGGTTTTGAAAGCTGCCTTATTGTGAGGATGTGTAGCAACCCCTGTGCTGTTACCCAAGTGCTCATTTCTCTGATAGTACTGAAAGGCCCAGCTTGAAGATCAAACACATCCTAAGAACACTGAGTAAATGGGGATAGAAAAACTTCCCTCCTCTGTGAAGCCTGTCAGACAACTTCACCCTGTGTGTGAGTCCTGAACTGTTAGAGCCTTTAAGCCATGGAATGGAATGGAATGGAATGGAATGGAATGGAATGGAATGGAATGGAATGGAATGGAATGGAATGGAATAGAATAGAATAGAATAGAATAGAATAGAATAGAATAGAATAGAATAGAATAGAATAGAATTAACCAGTTTGGAAAAGACCTTCGAAGTCATCAAGTCCAACCTATCACCCAACACCATCTAATCAATTAAACCATGGCACCAAGTGTCTCATCCAGTCTCTTCTTGAACACCTCCAGGATGGTGACTCCACCACCTCCCTGGGCAGCACATTCCAATGGCCAATCTCTCTTGCTGGGAAGATCTGTCTCCTCACCTCTAGCCTAAAATTCCTCTGTCACAGCTTGAGACTGTGTCCTCTTGTTCTGGTGCTAGTTGCCTGGGAGAAGAGACCAACCCCTACCTGGCTACAACCTCCCTTCAGGTATAGACAGCAAGAAGGTCTCCTCTGAGCCTCCTCTTCTCCAGGCTGAAGAACCCATGGTGCCATGGTATAGTTGATTAGATGGTGTTGGATGATAGATTGGACTTGATGATCTCAAAGGTCTCTTCCAACCAGGCTAATTCTATTCTAGTCTAGTCTAGTCTAGTCTAGTCTAGTCTGTTCTAGTCTATTCTGTTCTAGTCTAGTCTATTCTAGTCTATCCCCAGCTCCCTCAGCCTCTCCTCACAGGGCTGTGCTCCAGACCTCTCCCCAGCCTCGTTGCCCTTCTCTGGACACCTTCAAGTGTCTCAATGTCCTTCTTAAACTGAGGGGCCCAGAACTGGACACAGGACTCAAGGTGTGGCCTGACCAGTGCTGAAATTTTGCTTGCTTTGTCAGCACTGCATCCTGCACCGCTACCTGTGACTCCTGTTCCTTAATGAAGGGAGGATGTTAATTGTCCAATGCACATGCCCCAAAATGCTCCAAAGATCACAACAAAGAGGAGTGCTCAGACCAAACCCTTCTGCTTTCACGGCAGCAGGAAGGAGCAGGGAAGGAGGGAGGCAAGTCTGAGAACACAGGATATTGGAGAGGCAACTGGTGACAGGAATAAATGAGTGTCGGAAAGCAGGGAGAAGGCCTTCCAATCCAGCCCAGAATCAGACACAGAGGCTAGGGGGGCCAGGAATATTAAACACAAACATGCTGACAGCCACTGTAGCCTTTCTTATTATCACATTTCTATTTCATGCTGACAACACAGCTTTGTAGTGAATATGTTGGATCATTTCCAGACGACAGCTCCTAATCTCTTGCTGTAGTGTTTATGGAAGCTTGTGCTTTTTCTGACCCTCTGGAGACTGCAATTCACTCCAGTGACCTTCTGAATTGCCCACTAAAGAAACTTGTGTCTTTCTACTAGCCTCTTGATTTAGATTAGAAAAGAATTAACCAGGTTGGAAAAGACCTTTGAGATCATCAAGTCCAACCTATCACCCAACACCATCTAATCAACTAAACCACGGCACCAAGTGTCTCATCCAGGCTCCTCTTGAACACCTCCAGGGATGGTGACTCCACCACCTCCCTGGGCAGCACATTCCCATGGTCAATCTCTCTTGGGAAGGATTTCTTCCTAACATCCAGCCTGAACTCCCCTGGCACAGCTTGAGACTGTGTCCTCTTGTTCTGTTGGTGGCTGGCTGGGAGAAGAGACCAACCCCCACCTGGCTACAACCTCCCTTCAGGCAGTTGTAGAGAGCAAGAAGGTGTCCCCTGAGCCTCCTCTTCTCCAGGCTAAGCAACCCCAGCTCCCTCAGCCTCTCCTCACAGGGCTGTGCTCCAAACCCCTCCCCAGCTTTGTTGCCCTTCTCTGGACACCTTCCAGCAAGTCAACATCTTTCCTAAACTGAGGGCCCAGGGCTGGACACAGGACTCAAGGTGTGGCCTAACCAGTGCAGTGTACAGGGGCAGAATGACCTCCCTGCTCCTGCTGGCCACACTGTTCTTGATGCAGGCCACGATGTCATTGGCCTTCTTGGCCACCTAGGCACACTGCAGGCTCATGTTCAGCCTACCATCAACCAGTACCCCCAGGTCCCTTTCTGCCTGGCTGCTCTCCAGCTATCTCTTGGCAGATGGGGACAGCCTCTTTCTGTGCTTTTAAGAGTTAGCTCTTGAACAGTGTCCAGCCTTCCTGGGCTCCTTGGGCCCTCAGGACTGCCTCCCAAGGGAGTCTGTTTCTGAGACAGGCCCAAGTCTGCCTGCAGGATTTGCAAATGGCAGTTGTGCTGGCTGTAGGGCAAATGGAGGACCTTGAGCACTGCAGGACTTGGAACAGTTTAGTATTAGTTTCGCATCTCCTTCCTGGCTCCCACAGCAACTGAAGCAGGGCACTCTTGTGCTCTGGCTTCTGAGCATGCCAAGTTGGTTTTTTTGGTAAAATTTTGTATATGTGTAACATTTCTGAGTTCCTGGATCCTGGAAGGGGTGTGAAATGTTTAGCATATGGGGAAGCAGAAGTATTAAGCACAGTGAAAGTCAGAGAAAGTGAGTTTATTGCTCATTGAAGCTTGCATGATTAGGCAATGGGGGAAGTGAATACTGATCAGCCCCAGGGTTGGGGTCCTTTGTGCTATCCTAACTCATCACAATCATGGGGTAATACACAGATCCAGTTTCAGAAAGTTGGCATTTAACAAGTCCAGGTGCCAGGTGCTGCACTGTTCACAACAACCCCAGGCAGTGCTACAGGCTGGGGGCAGAGTGGCTGGAGAGCGGCCAGGCAGAAAGGGACCTGGGGGTACTGGTTGATAGTAGAGTGAACATGAGACAGCAGTGTGCCCAGACAGCCAAGAAGGCCAATGGCATCCTGGCCTGCATCAGGAAGAGTGTGGCCAGCAGGAGCAGGGAGGTCATTGTGCCCCTGGACTCAGCATTGGTTAGGCCACACCTTGAGTCCTGTGTCCAGTTCTGAGCTCCTCAGTTCAGGAAAGATGTTGAGTTGCTGGAAGGTTTCCAGAGAAGGGCAACAAAGCTGGGGAGGGGTCTGGAGCACAGCCCTGTGAGGAGAGGCTGAGGGAGCTGGGGTTGCTTAGCCTGGAGAAGAGGAGGCTCAGGGGAGACCTTCTTGCTCTCTACAACTACTTGAAGCATGGTTGTAGCCAGGTGGGGATTGGTCTCTTCTCCCAGGCAAGCAGCACCAGAACAAGAGGACACAGTCTCAAGCTGTGCCAGAGGATGTTTAGGCTCAAAGTGAGGAGAAAGTTCTTCCCAGAAAGAGAGATTGGCCACTGAACTCTGTTGCCCAGGGAGGTGGTGGATTCGCCATCCCTGGAGGTGTTCAAGAGTGGATTGGACGTGGCACTTGGTGCCATGGTTTAGTTAGTCCTGAGGTGTTGGGTGTTAGCTTGGACTTACTGATCTCTGAGGTCTTTTCCAACCTTATTGATTCTATGACTCTATGATTGTATGATTCTAAGACCAGCAATGCTGCAGAAGACAGCATATAGCAGTTCAACACAGGCAATATGTGAGCAGTAGTTCGCACATAAGGAGCTGGGACAGGAAAGTGCTCTCCCCTTTGCAAACTGATGAGCTCACACCACATGGAAGCAAAGGAAGAATGGTGGCAGAGCTGGCCATGTCAATCATTGTAATGCACAGTCTTGGTCATCATCTTTGTGGGTGCCCTGGACAGTGGCACTGAGTGCACCCTCAGCAAGTTTGCTGATGACACCAAGCTGTGTGGTGCAGCAGACAGGCTGGAGGGAAGGGAGGCCATCCAGAGGGACCTGGACAGGCTGGAGAGGTGGGCACAAGCCAACCTCAGGAGGTTCAACAAGACCAAGGGCAGGGTCCTGCAGCTGGGTAGAGGCAATCCCAGGCACAAATCCAGGCTGGGCAGGGACTGGGCTGGAAAGCAGCCCTCAGGAGAGAGACTTGGGGGTGCTGGGGGAGGAGAAGCTCAACAGGAGCTCTCAGTCTGCACTTGCAGCCCACAAAACCAATCAGATCCTGGGCTGCAGCAGGAGAAGTGTGGCCAGCAGGGCAAGGGAGGTGATTCTCCCCCTCTGCTCAGCCCTGGTCAGACCCCACCTGGAGTTCTGCCTCCAGTTCTGGAGCCCCTATTCCAAGAGGGATCTGGAGGTGCTGGAAGGTGTCCAGAGAAGGGCCAGGAGGATGAGCAGAGGGCTGGAGCACCTCTCCTGTGAGGACAGACTGAAGGAGTTGGGGCTGTTCAGTCTGGAGAAGAGAAGGCTCCCAGGTGACCTCCTTGTGGCCTTCCAGGATCTGAAGGGGGCTACAGGAAGGCTGGGGAGGGACTGCTCAGGATCTCAGGTAGTGACAGGGCTAGGGGGAATGGAATGAAGCTGGAGGTGGGGAGATTCAGGCTGGAGGTGAGGAGGAAGTTCTTCCCCATGAGAGTGGTGAAGCCCTGGAATGGGTTGTCCAGGGAGGTGGTTGGGGCCCTGTCCCTGGAGGTGTTTAAGGCCAGGCTGGCTGAGGCTCTGTCCAGGCTGATGTAGTGTGGGGTGTCCCTGCCCATGGCAGGGGGTTGGAACTAGCTGATCCTTGTGGTCCCTTCCAACCCTGACTGATACTATGATACTATGATACATGAGTTAGGAGGAAGAGGAAGAGGATGGAAGTGATAGAGACAGGCATGTTGTTGGTGAAGCTCTCCAAAACTTGCTTTCAAGAAGTTATGCAAGGAAGGGAAAATCTAGGCTGGCTTTATCCCACAGGAAAAAAATGTTCATCCACAATGTCAGTGTCCTGGATGGCTGTAAGTGTTCATAGTTGCAGTGTTACCTCACACAAAGTGCTGATGTTGTGACAACTTCTGTCAACTTAATTACTAACCAGGTGTTATTGTTTTCAGTGCCACAAAGGGAGAAGGCAAGGCCTTGTGATGGGAAGGGTTGAACATGCCTGTGCTCCTCTGCCTCCCCACGAGATCCTGTGTCTGCCACAAGGACATAAACTGCTCCCTGCCTCCTCAGCTTGATACAAGCCCATCCCAGTGAGAGGACATAACATCTGTCATGATGATGCCCATGAAGGCACTGACAGATCCCACAGCTGCCAGCAGCTTTATGCTCTGCACACCTCCAGAAACTCCCTAATCCAAGAAGCCACATCAGCACAAAGAAATGTGTTTGCAGACAACACCAAGTTGGGAGCAGGCGTTGATCTGTTAGGGGGTAGGAGGGCTCTCCAGAGGGACCTTGACAGGCTGGACAAATGGGCAGAATCCAGCGTGATGGCATGGAACAAGCCCAAGTGCTGGGTGCTGCACTTTGGCCACAGCAACCCCATGCAGAGCTACAGGCTGGGGTCAGAGTGGCTGAGAGCAGCCAGGCAGAGAGGGACCTGGGGGTGCTGGTTGATAGAAAGCTGAACATGAGTCAGCAGTGTGCCCAGGTGGCCAAGAAGGCCAATGGCATCCTGGCCTGCATCAGGAACAGTGCGGCCAGCAGGAGCAGGGAGGTCATTCTGCTCCTGGACTCAGCACTGGTTAGGCCACACCTTGAGTCCTGTGTCCAGTTCTGGGCCCCTCAATTTAAGAAGGATATTGAGAGACTTGAATGTGTCCAGAGAAGGGCAACAAGGCTGGAGAGAGGTCTGGAGCACAGCCCTGTGAGGAGAGGCTGAGGGAGCTGGGGTTGCTTAGCCTGGAGAAGAGGAGGCTCAGGGGAGACCTCATTGCTGTCTCCAACTGCCTGAAGGGAGGTTGTAGCCAGGTGGGGGTTGGTCTCGTCTCCCAGGCAGCCAGCACCAGAACAAGAGGACATAGTCTCAAGCTGTGCCAGGGGAAGTTTAGGCTGGAGGTGAGGAGAAAGTTCTTCCCAGTAAGAGAGATTGGCCATTGGAATGTGCTGCCCAGGGAGGTGGTGGAGTTACTGTCCCTGAAGGTGTTCCTGAAGGGATTGGCCATGGCACTTGGAGCCATGGTTTAGTTAGTCCTGAGGTGTTGGGTGTTAGGTTGGACTTGATGATCTCTGAGGTCTTCTCCAACCTTACTGATTCTATGATTCTATCTCCAAAGAGAGCAGGAGGCACCACATCCCACAGCACAGGCAGCACCTCCAAGAGTGAGCACAGGGAAAACTGTTTATGTGAGGAGGCATTGGCTCCCCTGCAAAGCCCTAACCTGGCACTTGCTCAGGGTAGGAGGCACAATGGAGGCTATCAAAACTGAAAAGTGGGCAGAGCAGGAAATCTGGCAGGGAATTAACCATCAGTACACAGTAAAGCCTGAATGATCAGGGAAAAAGCTTCCCTCTTCCAGTGAGGAAACAATGAAAGATGATCAGTTGGAAAATGAGTAAGAAGGTAGGAAAGACATTTTTAGCCCCTGCTGTAGCTCAGCAGTCATAAGCCTTCCATTGATTGTAGTTACAGAGAAATGTTGTAGTAATTGGGTTTTGCTCAAGGCATGGCATGGTTAATTATGTAGCTGTTTAGACTAGAATAGAATAGACTGGAATAGATTATTAATGGAATGGAATGGAATGGAATGGGATGGAATGGAATGGGATGGAATAGAATGGGATGGAATAGAATGGGATAGAATAGAATAGAATAGAATAGAATAGAATAGAATAGAATAGAATAGAACGGAACGGATTGGAAGAGACCTTCAAGATCATCGTTTCCAACCTATCATCCAACACCATCTAATCAACTAAGCCATGGCACCAAGCACCCCATCAAATCTCTTCCTAAACACCTCCAGTGATGGTGACTCCACCACCTCCCTGGGCAGCACATCCCAATGGCCAATCTCTCCTTCTGGGAAGAATTTCTTCCTCACCTCCAGCCTAAACATCCCCTGGCGCAGCCTGAGACTGTGTCCTCTTGTTCTGGTGCTGGTTGCCTGGGGGAAGAGACCAACTCCCACCTGGCTACAACCTCCTTTCAGGGAGTTGGAGAGAGCAAGAAGGTCACCCCTGAGCCTCCTCTTCTCCAGGCTAAGCAACCCCAGCTCCCTCAGCCTCTCCTCACAGGGCTGTGCTCCAAACCCCTCCCCAGCTTTGTTGCCCTTCTCTGGACTCCTTCCAGCAAGTCAACCTCCTTCCTAACCTGAGGGGCCCAGAACTGGACACAGGACTCAGGGTATTGCCTAACCAGTGCAGTGCACAGAAGCACAATGACCTCCCTGCTCCTGCTAGGAAAAGAGGAAAAGGTTTTCTCTTCTTTCCTAACTCCTCAGCAAGAGCTGTCTATTTTCTTACAACATTCCAGAGCACAACAAACAATTTCTGTTAGGTCTGAAGTCTAAAATCCTTAATGAGGCATGGAAATTAAATCAAAGCACAGGCTTGGACAATGCATGGCTTCCAAAACTCAGTCCCATGTTAGACTCAGAAGCTATCAGCTTGTTTAAGTAGTTGTGTGCTTTCTATCTGACAGGAGATGAAATCCCCCTCCCAGCACTGAAAATCCCACAGTGCTTTTGGTGAGCTTTAACTTGCAGAGCTGCATAATGAGTGGTGCCACATAAATGCTCTGCTAGGAGGATCTGACCCGCTTCAAAATAGCAACCAGACAGCCTGCCAGTTAGAAGCAGAGTTCAGATTGCTGGGATATGACTCAGCTGGTTCCTTCCCACTGCCCTTGGTTATCAACACAAAAACAGTGGAGAGCTCCATTTCACAGCCAGAGTGTACCTGGGGTTCTTTAGCCTGGAGAAGAGGAGGCTCTGGGGAGACCTTCTTGCTCTCTACAACTACCTGAGGGAGGTTGTAGCCAGCTGGGGGTTGGTCTCTTCTCCCAGGCAACAAGCACCAGAACAAGAGGGCACAGTCTAAAGCTGTGCCAGGGGAAGTTTAGGCTGGAGGTGAGGAGAAATTTCTTCCCAGAGAGAGTTGTTAGCCATTGGAATGTGCTGCCCAGGGAGGTGGTAGAGTCACCATCCCTTGGAAGTGTTCAAAAAGGGATTGGATGTGGCACTTGAAGCCATGGTTTAGTTAGTCCTGAGGTCTGTGGTGCTAGGTTGGACTTGATGACCTCTGAGGTCTTTTCCAACCTAATTAATTCCATGAGTCTATGATTCTGTGACTTGAAGCCATGGTTTAGTTAGTCCTGAGGTGTTGGGTGCTAGGTTGGACTTGACGATCTCTGAGGTCTTTTCCAACCTTATTGATTCTATGAGTCTATGATTCTAGGTGCTAGAACTAGCCCCCTAAAATAAGTGCCAGAGCACTTAAACTGGAGCACAGACATGAAGAAGGCCTCCTCAAGGGTTGTGAAAGGAAGAGGAGTCTGCTTTCCCCCATCTTTCTCACCCACAGCTGATATCTGACAGAGATGGTGTCTGTCTGAAGACCCTCAAATTGAAATAGTGCTTGGCCTTTGGCGTATTTCCAATCCCTTTGCAAGAGTACTTTGGTATAATCACTGTTTGGCATACAGAGAGCTTCTCTTGCTCCATCTGCCCCCCAGATATGGTTAAACATTCAGAAGTCACCTGTGAGGAGGAAAGAGGAAGGCACTCACAGCTTCACAGGCTCACAGGATGTTAGGGGTTGGAAGGGACCTCTGGAAATCTTTCAGTCCAACCCCTCTGCCAGAGAACGTTCATGGAATCCAGGAACACATCCAGATGGATCTTGAAAGTCTCTGTGCCAGGGGAGGTTTAGGTTGGATGTTAGGAAGAAGTTCTACACAGAGAGAGTGATTGCCCATTGGGAGTGCTGCCCAGGGAGATGATGGAGTCACCATCAGTGGAGGAGACTGGATGAGGCACTTGGTGCCATGGATTAGTTGACTAGATGGTGTTGGATGATAGGTTGGACTGATGATCTCACAGGTCTCTTCCAACCTGGTTCAGTTCTGTTCTGTTCTATTCTATTCTATTCTATTCTATTCTATTCTATTCTATTCTCCAGAGAAGGAGACTCACAGAATCACCGAATCACCAAGGTCGGAAGAGACTTCAAAGATCATCAAGTCCAACCTGTCACCACAGACCTCATGACTAGACCATGGCACCAAGTGCCACATCCAATCCCCTCTTGAATACCTCCAGGGATGAGGACTCCACCACCTCCCTGGGCAGCACATTCCAATGGCCAACAACTCTCTCAGTGAAGAACTTTTTCCTCATCTGGAGCCTAAACTTCCCCTGGTACAGCTTGAGACTGTGTCATCTTGTTCTGGTGCTGGTTGCCTGGGAGAAGAGACCAACCCCCACCTGGCTACAACCTCCCTTCAGGGAATTGTAGAGAGCAAGAAGGTCTCCCCTGAGCCTCCTCTTCTGCAGGCTAAGCAACCCCAGCTCCCTCACCTCTCCACAACCTCTCTGGGCAGCCTGTTTAGAGGAATGTGATTGCAAGTAATGCAAGATGTGCACAAGATACCCCAAAGCCCAAGTGCTTCACAAGCTACTCATAAGGTTTTTGTTTTGCAAGCCAGGAAGCCTGTGTTGTTCTTCCTGGATTTTGCATAGCGCCTCGGGTAATGGAGCTGAGACTCCTACTGAGACAGCCACGTAAGGTTAGTGCTGAAGACCTGAACCTGAACTTCTGGAGAAGCCTTCAGTTCCCTTTTAACAACTTTCCAGTGACAGGAATATGCAAAAACTTTTAAAAGGAACGAAATGCTCTTTCTGAGTGTTTGGTTCTCAAGGTGGGGGGAAGAGAGAGATGAGCTTCAGTGTAGAAAACTGGCAGGAAGTGGCTAGATTAAAACTCCTCCCAATGAAATCTGAAGAGGGCACAGCCAAGGAGGCTGCTTAGAAAGTGACCCCACAGCAAACTGCTGGCTAAGCTGTCAGCTCGTGGCTTGGTCCACTACACTCTGACCTGGGTTAGGAACTGGCTGGAGGGCCGAGCCCAGAGAGTGGTGGTGAATGGTGCCACAGCCAGCTGGCAGCCAGGCACTAGTGGTGTGCCCCAGGGATCAGTGCTGGGCCCCATCCTCTTTAACATCTTCATTGATGATCTGGATGAGGGCATTGAGGCAGTCATCAGCAAGTTTGCAGATGACACCAAGTTAGGGGCAGATGTTGGTCAGTTAGAGGGCAGAAAGGCTCTGCAGAGGGACCTCGACCAACTGGACAGATGGGCAGAGTCCAACAGGATGGCATTCAACAAGTCCAAGTGCCAGGGGCTGCACTTTGGCCACAACAACCCCATGCAGAGCTACAGGCTGGGGTCAGAGTGGCTGAGAGCTGCCAAACAGAGAGGGACCTGGGTGTGCTGATCGCCAGCAAATGAACATGAACCAGCAGTGTGCCCAGGTGGCCAAGAAGACCAATGGCATTCGGACCTGCATCAGGAATAGTGTGGCCAGCAGGAGCAGGGAAGTCATTGTGCCCCTGGACTCAGCACTGGTTAGGCCACACCTTGAGTCCTGTGTCCAGTTCTGGGCCCCTCAGTTTAAGAAGGACATTGAGACACTTGAGTGTGTCCAGAGAAGGGCAACAAGGCTGGGGAGAGGCCTTGAGCACAGCCCTGTGAGGAGAGGCTGAGGGAGCTGGGGTTGTTTAGCCTGGAGAAGAGGAGGCTCAGGGGAGACCTCATTGCTCTCTACAACTACCAGAAGGGAGATTGTAGCCAGGTGGGGGTTGGTCTCTTCTCCCAGGCAAGCAGCACCACAACAAGAGGACACAGTCTCAAGCTGTGCCAGAGGGGAAGTTTAGGCTGGAGGTGAGGAGAAAGTTCTTCACTGAGAGAGTCACTCACCATTGGAATGTGCTGCCCAGGGAGGTGGTGGAGTCCCCATCCCTGGAGGTGTTCAAGAGGGGATTGGATGTGGCACTTGGTGCCATGGTCTAGTCATGAGGTCTGTGGTGACAGGTTGGACTTGATGATCCTTGAGGTCTCTTCCAACCTTGGCGATACTGTGAGACTGTGAGACTGTGAATTACATCTTTTCAGACTTTGCTTTTCATCTTGCAGCCTGACATCACTCATTTGTCCCCAGCTATTCATGCCTTCCCAAAGGCAGTTTGATTGTTTCTGTTTATTCCTGAGCAGTGAGGCTTCAGCAGAGTTCAGGAAGAGCAGAAACTAATGTAGTGGCTGGAGCTTTTTGGATCACTTCATCAGATCTGCTCTTGCAAGCTGTGCATGAGAAAAAGACTGGCAGCTCAAGGCTTGTGCAGAAGGTGAATAAACTTCCCCACAGCACATCAGTGAGTGACATTTCCCCCATGCATTTCTCAGTAGAGAAGCTGCACAAAACCCTGTTGTTTGTCAGCATTATTAAACCAGCTAACAAAGAAGGTCCCTGGTTAGAAATGCAGATGAGCTCTGAAGCACTCCTCTTTCTCCATCCTCCACCCATGGAGGAATTTTCCTCCTGAAGAAGTTTGGATGTGTAAAAATGCTTCCTCTCCATAGTGCTAAGCATATGGTATTGTGCAAAGGGAGAAGCAAGTGAAGCCTTTTCTCCCATGGATTTACTTCATAAAGACATTATAAGTGGGTTTGAGGCATATAATGGGAGAATAACATGGAATGGAATGGAATGGAATGGAATGGAATGGAATGGAATGGAATGGAATGGAATGGAATGGAAGGAACGAATTGAATTGAATTGAATTGAATTGAATTGAATTGAATTGAATTGAATTGAATTGACCAGGTTGGAGGAGACCTTCAAGATCATCCAGTCCAACCTATCACCCAACACCATCTAATCAACTAAACCATGGCACCAAGTGCCTCAGCCAGGCTCTTCCTAAACACCTCCAGTGAGGGTGACTCCACCACCTCCCTGGGCAGCACATTCCCATGGCCAATCTCTCTTGCTGGTAAGAATTTCTCCCTAACATCCAGCCTAAACCTCCCCTGGCACAGCTTGAGACTGTGTCCTCTTGTTCTGCTGCTGGTTGCCTGGGAGAAAAGACCAACCCCCACCTGGCTACAACCTCCCTTCAGGGAGTTGTAGAGAGCAAGAAGGTCTCCCCTGAGCCTCCTCTTCTCCAGGCTAAGCAACCCCAGCTCCCTCAGCCTCTCCTCACAGGGCTGTGCTCCAAGGTCACACCTCTACTATTAATTATGTCCAGCTCCATTGGGGTACTTGTCAGAGTACAGCCTGAACCTAGCCAGCAAGTTAATCAGGGCTGTCTCTATTCTGTCTCCATTTGGCCCTCCAGCATCCCAGATCAGTATGCAAGAAATGAACCTCAGCTCCTCAGCACTGCTCTCATCTGTCTGACTCCAGGACTAACTATTCTGACAGCAAGATCTTTCTGTTATTCTCCACCCTTATTCTCTCAGCTGCATGCCTAGAGAATAGAACAGAGTTAATCAGGTTGGAAAAGACCTCAGAGATCATCCAGTCCAACCTAGCACACAACACCCCATGAGTAACTAAACCATGGCTTCAAGTGCCACATCCTATCCTTCTGTGAGCATTAGACGTGGCACTTGAAGCCATGGTTTAGTTAGTCCTGAGGTGTTGGGTGCAGGGTTGGACTTGATGATCTCTGAGGTCTTTTCCAACCTTGTTGATCCTATGATTCTATGATCTTAGTAAATCTATCTTCATACCTGGGCTATAAGGGGTGACTACATCAGACTCTGCTATGTCAGATATGACACAGGAGTTCAGGAAGGACAGAAATGAACATCTGAGGCTGAGGCTCACCAAGTAATGCAGCTGCCCTCTGTGTGGGAAGTGAAGCACTGATTTGCAATCCCAAAACTCCACCCAAGAGAAAGTATTCAAAGGACATCACAAAACAGAGAAACTTCAGAGCTATCATAAAAATGCATGCATGCCAGTTATTAAAGTAATATTTTTCTTCATGTCATAAAAAAACCTTGAAAAAAAAGCAAGGAAAGCCAAGTCTGCTGTGATTGCCAGCAGCAGCTGTACTGCTTCAGAGCAGGGGAAAAAAGTCTGAACCTCTGCCAGTGCCTCTCTTATCTCACCTTGAGGAAATGAGATGCTGCCAGCAACCAAAAGTATGAAGGGCATGTCAGGGATATCCCAAGAAGACAGCTGCAGGGGCAATGGCATCCTGGCCTGCATCAGGAACAGTGTGGCCAGCAGGAGCAGGGAGGTCATTGTGCCCTGTGCTCCGCCCTGGTTAGGCCACACCTTGAGTCCTGTGTCCAGTTCTGGGGCCCTCAGTTTCAGAAGGATGTTGAGACATTGGAAGGTGTCCAGAGAAGGGCAACACAGCTGGGGAGGGGTCTGGAGCACAGCCCTGTGAGGAGAGGCTGAGGGAGCTGGGGTTGCTTAGCCTGGAGAAGAGGAGACTCAGGGGAGACCTCATTGCCCTCTCCAACTACCTGAAGGGAGGTTGTAGCCAGGTGGGGGTTGGTCTCTTCTCCCAGGCAACCAGCACCAGAACAAGAGGACACAGTCTCAAGCTGTGCCAGGGGAGGTTTAGGCTGGATGTTAGGAAGCAATTCTTCAGAGAAAGAGAGATTGGCCATTGGAATGTGCTGCCCTGGGGAGGTGGTGGAGTCCCCATCCCTGGAGGTGTTCAAGAGGGGATTGGACGTGGCACTTGAAGCCATGGTTTAGTCAGTCATGAAGTTTTGGGTGACAGGTTGGACTTGATGACCTCTGAGGTCTTTTCCAGCTTTATTGATTCTATGCTTCTATGATTTGCTGGTGATCTCTGAGGTCTTTTTCAACCTTACTGAGACTATGATTCTATGATATCAAGGGAGAATTACAGTTCTCATCTTTCCACTTGCCCACAGAGCATGATGGCTTAAAGCCAGGCTGTTTCTTTCCTAGAACAAGGATAAAACATTCTTATTGCTCTGGTACCCTTTAAAATATATATATATAAATAGAAAGGAAACTTGCAGTTTCTAAAGCAGCTAAAGCTACCTCAGCAGTGCTGCAGAGCAACATTTCAAAAGGACAGGAGTCTGTAAGGGCTGAGACATCTTTCCTCCACAACATCCTTAGTCTGGGTCAAACCTTTATGTCTGTTTTGGTGGGGGATTGTTGTTTTGTCTTCCTTCAAGACCATCTATATAAGGAGGCCAATTCCTTATCCTCTCTTTAAGCAATGGTTCAGAGCCAGATGTGGTATGGTGCAGCTTTATAGGGCAGCAAGTTTTACAACAGATGGAAAAGATGAATTCCTTTCCCCTTTTCACTTCCTTATTTGGAGAGCCAAGAGCCTCCTTGTAAAAGACAAAGACAACAATATTCTGGTAGGATTTAGCCTTGTGCAGTCATGGTGACTGGGGAAAGGGGACACTAACAGAAGGCACCCCTCTGACAAAGTGCACAGGGTTTTTACAGAGCCAGCCAAACAAAAACACCACCCCCACCCTCTGAACAGTCCTAAAGGGAAAACATCTTCAGATGTGGATGGATCCAAACACATCAGATATACATACACAGTCACAGGCCAGGCTTGTTGTAGTCATAGGAGCACAGAAGTTGATATGTAAATCCCACACAGCTAAGGTACACTTCTGCTGGACTCTGGTTTGCTCACAAATGGCTTTTTATGCATCAAGGTACATAGAAGCATTGAATGAATAAGGTTGGAAAAGACCTCAGAAATCAAGTCCAACCTATCACCCAACACCATCTCATCAACTAAACCATGGCACCAGACACCCCATCCAATCTCTTCCTAAACACCTCCAGTGATGTTGACTCCACCACCTCCCTGGGCAGCACATTCCAATGGCCAATCTCTCTTTCTGTGAAGAGCTTCTTCCTAACATGCAGCCTAAACCTCCCCTGGTGCAGCTTGAGACTGTGTCCTCTTGTTGCAGTGCTGGGTGCCTGGGAGAAGAGACCAACCCCACCTGGCTACAACCTCCCTTCAGGGAGTTGGAGAGAGCAAGAAGGTCTCCCCTGAGCCTCCTCTTCTCCAGGCTAAGCAACCCCAGCTCCCTCAGCCTCTCCTCACAGGGCTGTGCTCGAAACCCCTCCCCAGCTTTGTTGCCCTTCTCTGGACACCTTCCAGCAACTCAACATCTTTCCTGAACTGAGGGGTCAAAACTGGGCGCTGCCTAAGCAGTGCTGAGTCCAGGGCACAATGACCTCCCTGCTCCTGCTGGCCACACTGTTCCTGATGCAGGCCAGGATGCCATTGACCTTCTTGGCCACCTGAGCACTCTGCTGGCTCATGTTCAGCCTACCATCAACCACTACCCCCAGGTCCCTCTCTGCCTGGCTGCTCTCAGCCACTCTCACCCCAGCCTGTAGCACTGCCTGGGGTTGTTGTGGCCAATGTGCAGAACCTGGCACTTGGATGTGTTCAATCTCCTGCCCTTGGACTCTGCCCAGCCTGTCCAGGTCCCTCTGCAGAGCTCTCCCACCCTCTAACAGATCAACTCCTGCCCCCAGCTTGGTGTCATCTGCAAATTTACTGATGATGGACTCAATGGCCTCATCCAGATCATCAATAAAGATATTGAACAGGCTGGGGCCCAGCACTGATCCCTGGGGCACATCACAGGTGCCTGGCTGCCAGCTGGCTGTGGCACCATTCACCACCACTCTCTGGGCTCAGCCAGAGATATATGCACAGCCTGAGGGAAAAAATCTCCGACTGTCCAAAGTTTCAGCTCTTCACATGCAGTGTCTGAGTCACACTTCAGCTATCCAGAGGATGAGAAGCATGTGAACAGAGAAATGCTGGCCTGAAAGATATTCGTGTTGCAGCTGTGGCAGAGGCAGGGTCAGGACCCAGCTTTCCAAGGAAGCCCTGGGGGTTATTGCTGTGTGCTCCCTGCTTTGCCCAGTGCCCAGCAGCCAACGTGGCCTGTCTTCATGAACTTCTCAGAAAGCACTGCAGGGAATTCCTCTGCAAGGTTTTACATATAAACCCTTCACAAATACCCATCAACCATTCCCAGCCGACTTTCTGTGAAGGCATGGAGAGAGTTCCCTGAGAGCATAAACACTGAATGCAAGGGCAGAACAAAACCATGGGGAAACATTTCTCCTATTTGGGAACCATGGGAAATAATGCCAAATGGATTCATAGAATCAACAAGGTTGGGAAAGACCTCAGAGGTCATCAAGTCCAACCTAGCACCCAGCACCTCAGGACTAACTAAACCATGGCACCAAGCGCCCCATCCAGGCTCTTCCTAAACACCTCCAGGGATGGTGATTCCACCACCTCCCCAGGCAGCACATTCCAATGGCCAATCTCTCTTGCTGGGAAGAATTTCTTCCTAACTTCCAGCCTAAACTTCCCCTGGCACAGCTTGAGACTGTGTCCTCTTGTTCTGGTGCTGCTTGCCTGGGAGAAGAGACCAACCTCCACCTGACTACAATCTCCCTTCAGGGAGTTGTAGAGAGCAAGAAGGTCTCCCCTGAGCCTCCTCTTCTCCAGGCTAAGCAACCCCAGCTCCCTCAGCCTCTCCTCACAGGGCTGTGCTCCAGACCTCTCTCCAGCTTTGTTGCCCTTCTCTGGACACCTTCCAGCAACTCAACATCTTTCCTAACCTGAGGGGCCCAGAACTGGACAGAGGGACTCAAGGTTTGGCCTAACCAGTGCTGAGTCCAGGTGCAGAATGACTTCCCTGCTCCTGCTGGCCACACTGTTCCTGATTCCAACCTGGTTTATTCTTCTCTTCTCTTCTCTTCTCTTCTCTTCTCTTCTCTTCTCTTCTCTTCTCTTCTCTTCTCTTCTCTTCTCTTCTCTTCTCTTCTCTTCTCTTCTCTTCTCTTCTCTTCTCTTCTCTTCTCTTCTCTTCTCTTCTCTTCTCTTCTCTTCTCTTCTCTTCTCTTCTCTTCTCTTCTCTTCTCTTCTCTTCTCTTCTCTTCTCTTCTCTTCCCTTCCCTTCCCTTCCCTTCCCTTCCCTCCAGGCCAAGATGCCATTGGCCTTCTTCTCTAGGCTAAAGAATCCCAGCTCCCTCAGCTTCTCCTCCTAGGGGAGCCAGTAGCTTCCCCTGGTCTTTGACCAGGGGGGGTTCTTGTGCTGTTTCTTCATTGTAAATACCTGCAAATACTGTAAATACTGTGTGGCTTTGTACATATTCACTGCATTGCATTGCAGACCGGAGTTCTGCTTGTAAACACAGCTTTCATTTGCTTCCAGCTAAGCTGCTCTGGTAAAGTTAATGTTGGGGAGGGGGGGCAGAAATTTCAACCCACCATGGTTTAGCACCTGTATTTCTTTCCTTTGGCACACAAATGTAAGCATCCTCTGTTTTTCAGTGCTGACTGCTCAGTGCAAGGAGTGAGACCATGTCCCCTGGCCTGCTTAGAGCCAGAAAGGATATTAATGTCCATCCTGAAGACACTTCAAAGGCCTCTCAGCACACAGATATCTGGCAACTCCATGTCCAACAGCCTCCCAGGGCTTGAGTTGAAAGGGACATTATTACACATCTCCCATGACCAAACATTTAATCTTGCCTTGACAACTGCAGAACAGTGGAGGCTTTGATGGGGCCTCTGTACTTTTCAGTTGTGCAGCTACCCTGGGATTTGCATGCTGTAGAGGACCACTTATTTGCTCATCCACTTGTGTGAAGGGGACATGAAAGACATCTGAGGCTCCTTGTGCCTTAATGAAATATGCCCATTACAGTCTGATGAGTGCTTCTTGAATTTCAGCCTGGCAACCCAAGCAAACACAGTAAACACTGCATAAACCAGAACCAGAGCTTATCACTTGGCACTCTTCCACTGCCTGCCTCACTGAAACAGGGCTGACATTTATGGCTGTTGCTGCAAGCCTTGCCCAAAGCCCTCATCCCAAGTTACTCTGCAGACTTCAAATGCTGTTCCAGCAATGCATTAGTATTCACAGAATGAATCACTAAATAGCATCCTCAAATGCCATTGGGTGAACTTTGCATCTAAAAGTGTTTATGTAGTCAGTCAAGCACAAAACATTGCCTCTTTCTCTCTCTGTTTGCAAGAATGGAATAGAATAGAATTAACCAGGTTGGAAAAGGCCTTCGAGATCATGGAGTCCAACCTATCACCCAACACCATCTGATCAACTAAACCATGGCACCAAGTGTCTCAGCCAGGCTCTTCTTAAACACCTCCAGTGATGGTGACTCCACCACCTCCCTGGGCAGCACATTCCAAGGGCCAATCTCTCTCTCTATGAAGAATTTCTTCCTAACATCCAGCCTAAGCCTCCCCTGGTACAGCTTGAGACTCCTTTCTTCAAACAGACACAGGATCAGAGCTCTATCTTTGGTGCGAAAGACTTCCCCCAGGCTTCTGGCACGATCCAAGTTGGCAAGATCTAGCAACCTTCATGCCTTAGGGATGGCAGTATACAAGAGAAAATAATCAGGAAATGGCTGAGAACTAGAAAAAAAACTCTGTTATAAAAGGAAGTGAAGAAGCAGGTCTAGGAGAATCCCCTCAGCTCTCCTGGGAGACTGAGCTCCTGCTGCATTTGGGGCTTTTAATGCCAATTTTAGACATTGTTTCCAGCTGCCAAGAAGATAATATTGTAAATGCAATCACTTTGCTGACTGAGAATGGAATGGAATGGAATGGAATGGAATGGAATGGAATGGAATGGAATGGAATAGAATGGAATAGAATAGAATAGAATAGAATAGAATAGAATGGAATAGAATAGAATAGAATAGAATAGACCAGGTTGGAAAAGAGCTTCAAAGTCATCAAGTCCAACCTATCACCCAACACCATCTAAGCAACTAAACCATGGCACCAAGTGCCACATCCAGTCTCTTCTTAAACACCTCCAGGGATGATGACTCCACCACCTCCCTGGGCAGCACATCCCAATGGCCAATCTCTCTTTCTGGGAAGAACTTCTTCCTAACCTCCAGCCTAAAGTTCTCCTGGCACAGCTTGAGACTGTGTCCTCTTGTTCTGGTGCTGCTTGCCTGGGAGAAGAGACCAACCCCTACCTGGCTACAACCTCCCTCAGGTAGTTGTACACAGCAAGAAGGTCTCCCCCGAGCCTCCTGTTCTCCAGATTCCTTCCTTATGCCTTTGTTTTTAATGATGCTGGGTTTGTGCCATGGTTTCAGCTTTCATTAATTTCCTTCCTTTCTCCCAGGGCAGCTACATTCCCACTGCCTCTTTCCAAAGCATGCACTGGGTTATTGTGCCCATCACTTCACTTTGCACTAGTTCTTTCAGACCACAGTCCACAATCCCTTAGGAGTGGAAGAGCAGTACCTCTTTGAACCATGTTATTTAGCTATTGCTTGGCTGCACTGAAAGAAAAACTCAAGCTGAAGGAGCAGAGAGCCTCACAGCTCTACCCTCATGCTGTGTAGGATTTCATTGCATTATTCATAAATAGCAGGCAGTGTGGTCAAGAGCAGAGCTGTGCAGATAGCACTGTGGTGTGCCATGATGGTGCAGCAAGACTTCAGCAGCAAGACCCTCAGCCCATTCCAAAGGCCAATCTCTCTTGCTGGGAACAAATTCTTTCTAACCTCCAGCCTAAACCTCCCCTGGCACAGCTTGAGACTGTGTCCTCTTGTTCTCATGCCGGTTGCCTGGGAGAAGAGACCAGCCCTACCTGTCCACAACCTCCCTTCAGGGAGTTGTAGAGAGCAAGAAGGTCTCCCCTGAGCCTCCTCTTCTCCAGGCTAAGCAACCCCAGCTCCCTCAGCCTCTCCTCACAGGGCTCTGCTCCAGACCCCTCCCCAGCTTTGTTGCCTTTCTCTGGACACCTTCCAGCAACTCAACATCTTTCCTAACCTGAGGAGCCCAGAACTGGACACAGGACTCAAGATGTGGCCTAACCAGTGCTGAGTCCAGGGGCACAATGACCTCCCTGCTCCTGCTGGCCACACTGTTCCTGATGAAGGCCAGGATGCCATTTGCCTTCTTGGCCACCTGGACACACTGCTGGCTCATGTTCAGCCTCACAGGGGCCTGGCTTGGGAGGTCTCAGATTTCCTTGTAAAACCTGTAGTGAGGCTGCTGTTCCCCTTGATCAGGCTAAATTTCCCCCTCAGATTGGCAAGAGGCCTCCAGACACTGAAATGATCTTTTTATCTCCTTCTCCTCCAGCACAGCATCTACTTGCAAGTACAGGCAGCTATGTGACCTACAGTTCTGTACAAAAAGCCTTCACATCTTGAGAACAGACTTTCACAATCAAAACTTTATATATTTTAACTCAAAAACATTTATTCTTGTTCCAGCATTAACTACAGCATAAGCAAGAGAAGATCTACCCACAGCAAGGGTTTGCTTTACATATTAGGCTGGATGTTAGGAAGAAGCTCTTCCCAGCAAGAGAGATTGGCCATGGGAATGTGCTGCCCAGGGAGGTGGTGGAGTCACCATCCCTGGAGGTGTTTAGGAAGAGCCTGGATGAGGCACTTGGTGCCATGGTTTAGTTGCTTAGATGGTGTTGGGTGATAGGTTGGACTTGATGACTTCGAAGGTCTTTTCCAAACTGGTTTATTCTATTCTATTCTTTCTATTCTATTCTATTCTATTCTATTCTATTCTATTCTATTCTATTCTATTCTATTCTATTCTATTCTATTCCATTCCATTCCATCCCATTCCTTTCCATCCCATTCCTTTCCATCCCATTCCATTCCATTCCATTCCATTCCATTCCATTATTTTCCACTCCATTCCATTCCATTCCATTCCACTCCATTCCATTCCACTCCATTCCATTCCATTCCATTCCATTCCATTCCATTCCATTCCATTCCATTCTATTCCACTCCATTCCATTCCATTCCACTCCATTCCATTCCATTCCACTCCACTCCATTCCATTCAATTCCACTCCACTCCATTCCATTCCATTCCATTCCATTCCATTCCATCCCATCCCCTTTCAGACAACTCTATTTGCAGAGTTATAACAGCAAGGGTTTTCCTTCAAACAAATACTTTTCATGCCTGTCACAATTTGTTCTTTTCAGGCAGTTCTTTTTTCCTAGAGGCTCGTGGATATTCTTCCTCCTCACCATTACTATGGGAAGGTGAATAGCTCCCTCAAGTGCCCCATTCAGTCTCTCAGTCACCTCCCTTGTAAATCCCTCTGCTCTGCAATTCAAACTGCTCCTTATGAGGCAGCAGCTGGAATATGAATCAAAAACACAGCCCAGGAGAGCAATTAGCAGCTGTCTCAGTCCAGAGAGGGAAAGAGACTCAGTTCTTTTGAATATTCCTGTGTTATGAAACTGGAGGCACCAGCGAGGCCAAAATATCAACAGTGAGGCTACTTATTAACAGAATGGAATGGAATGGAATGGAATGGAATGGAATGGAATAGGAATGGAATGGAATGGAATAGAATGGAATGGAATAGAATAGAATAGAATAGAATAGAATAGAATAGAATAGAATAGAATAGAATAGAATAGAATAGAATAGAATAGAATAGAATAGAATAGAATAGAATAGAATAGACCAGACCATTTTGGAAAATAACTTTGAGATCATTGAGTCCAACCTATCACCCAACACCATCTAATCAGCTAAACCATGCTACCAAGCAGCCCATCCAGGCTCTTCCTAAACACCTCCAGGGATGGTGACTCCACCACCTCCCTGGGCAGCACATTCCAATGGCCAATCTCTCTTTCTATGAAGAACTTCTTCCTAACATCCAGTCTAAACCTCCCCTGGCACAGCTTGAGACTGTGTCCTCTTGTTCTGCTGTTGGTTGCCTGGGAGAAGAGACCAACCCCCACCTGGTAATTTTCTCTTTTCTATCCCACTGAGAGCTCCTGGTGAGCTTCTCCTCCCCCAGCACCCCCAAGTCTCTCTCCTCAGGGCTACTTTCCAGCCAGTCACTGCCCAGCCTGCATTTGTGCCTGGGATTGCCTCCACCCAGATGCAGGACCCTGCCCTTGGTCTTGTTGAACCTCCTGAGGTTGGCTTGTGCCTACCTCTCCCAGCCTGTCCAGTTCCCTCTGGATGGCCTCCCTTCCCTCCAGCCTGTCTGCTGCACCACACAGCTTGGTGTCATCAGCAACCCTGCTGAGGCTGCACTCAATGCCACTGTCCATGGCACCCACAAAGATGTTGAACAAGCCTGGTCCCAGGACTGATCCCTGAGGGACTCTGCTTGTCCCTGGCCTCCACTGGGACATGGAGCCATGGACAGCCACCCTTTGGGTGCGGCCATCAAGCCAGTTCCTTATCCATCTAGTGGTCACCCATCACACCCATGTGTCACCAGCCTGGAGACCAGGCTGTGGTGCAGGACAGTGTCGAAGGCTTTGCTCAGGGCCAGGAAAATGACATCAGTTGCTCACAACTGATACTAGAAGCAGCACTTCCACCCCCAAACCCCCAACATTTTCCTGCATATTTGTATGTGCAGAGATCAATTACAGCCACTTTAATGTTATATGGAAGGTATCTGTCTAAGCTTTCCAAAACCAAGGGAGTTCATCACGTTTTTTATCATGCAATGCCATTCAAGGTGGTGGGGATGGGAAATCAACAGATGTGCTATTGAAAATGCACTGGTAAAAACCTTCTAGTTTGCTACCTTAAATTATGGTTCAGCCCAGGGGTATATGAAAATAACTCAAGCAGTGATATGAATGTGTCCAGAGAAGGGTAATGAGGCTGGGGAGGGGTTTGGAGCACAGCCCTGTGAGGAGAGGCTGAGGGAGCTGGGGTTGCTTAGCCTGCAGAAGAGGAGGCTCAGGGGAGACCTTCTTGCTCTCTCCAACTCCCTGAAGGGAGGTTGTAGCCAGGTGGGGGTTGGTCTCTTCTCCCAGGCAAGCAGCACCAGAACAAGAGGACACAGTCTCAAGCTGTGCCAGGGGAGGTTTAGGCTGGATGTTAGGAAGAAATTCTTCCCAGAGGTGAAGAGAAAGTTCTTCACAGGAAGAGAGATTGGCCATTGGGATGTGCTGCCCAGGGAGGTGGTGAAGTTACTGTCCCTGAAGGTGTTCCTGAAGGGATTGGCCATGGCACTTGGAGCCATGGTTTAGTTAGTACTGAGGTGTTGGGTGTTAGGTTGGACTTGATGATCTCTGAGGTCTTTTCTAACTTTTTTGATCCACAGTTCTACACAGAGAGAGTGATTGCCCATTGGAATGTGCTGCCCAAGGAGGTGGTGAAGTCACCATCCCTGGAGGTGTTCAGGAGGAGACTTGCTGGGGTGCTTGTTTGGGTGGGTTGGATTGGTTGATGGGTTGGACACTGTGATCTTGAAGGTCTCTTCCAACCTGGTTTGGTTTATTCTGAATAAAGGTTTATTCTAAATCCTATGATTCCATGAAAAGAAAACCAGAGCAGAAGTTTGGGGATAGGTTTTATTAATGTACAGTTTCATTAGCAATGTACAACAGACACTTTAACACTCTATGGATCCTGTCTCCTGGAGGTGTGGGAAATGCTTGTTCAGATATAAAACTAAATGCTGGGGGTTGGGTTGGGTTTTTTTTGGGGTAAGGTCCAGAAATCATGAGGAGCTAAGTGCTACAGTATACTTTGTAGTGATTCAACAGCTTGTCCAGAAGAGTTACCAGCCACTTCAGTGAAGCACTTCCTACAAAGGCTGCTGAGCAAGTTCATAAATAATGATTGGGTTTGCTGACATCCATTACACTGCTAAGTACAACTGTCTGCCCTCTAGAACACCCTCTCAGCCCATCTCCCCCCCCATGGACAACTCCCTAATCTCAGTCCTATGTACTCCTGACAAAGGCTAGAAGGAATTTACAGGCAAAGCAACTGCAGAGTTTATTCAGAACAATCAACTTCCCAGCCAGGAGCTGGGCTGTGGGCAATGCAGAAGTGATATTGCATGTGAGGTTCTGCAGAGGGACCTGGAGGCTTGAGGACAACTACAGGAGGATTAAACACCAGCAGCACAGGCTTGGAGGAAGAGCTCTGACCGCTCCCGCCGTCGCCATCCACCAGCAGGTGCTGCAGCTTGTGCGCCTGGCTAACGATCGAAGCCTCCACACACACACACACAAAACCAACCCCAGAAAACATCCCAGACACAGAAGAGACAGTATTGAGGAGAAGGTGCTGGATGCTGGCCTGCCACCCCTCAGATCAAATGGGCAACTGAAATTTGACGTCCACCTGAGCTTGCTTGGCTAAGCTGACGATTTCGGAGAGCTTCACCACCTGAAAAACACAAAACAAAGGATTGCCTTTCAGCACTGTCCCAGCTGAGGTGCATGGCAGCAAGTCTGTTCAACAAAGTCATGCCAGGAAACCATCAATAACACCAGGGGGAGGAGATTACTGCTTTTTAATCACTTTGAAATGAAAGCTCACTCAATTCAAGAAGGATGTTCAGACACTTGAATGCTGTGTGGTGCAGCAGACAGGCTGGAGGGGAGGGAGGCCATCCAGAGGGACCTGGACAGGCTGGAGAGGTGGGCACAAGCCAACCTCAGGAGGTTCAACAAGACCAAGGGCAGGGTCCTGCAGCTGGGTGGAGGCAATGCCAGGCACATATGCAGACTGGGCAGGGACTGGCTGGAAAGCAGCCCTGATGAGAGAGACTTGGGAGTGCTGGGGGAGGAAAAGCTCAACAGGAGCTCCCAGTCTGCACTTGCAGCCCACAAAGCCAATCAGATCCTGGGCTGCATCAGGAGAAGTGTGGCCAGCAGGGCAAGGGAGGTGATTCTCCCCCTCTGCTCAGCTCTGGGGAGACCCCACCTGGAGTCCTGCCTCCAGTTCTAGAGCCCCTATTGCAAGAGGGATCTGGAGGTGCTGGAAGGTGTCCAGAGAAGGGCCAGGAGGATGAGCAGAGGGCTGCAGCACCTCTCCTGTGAGGACAGACTGAAGGAGTTGGGGCTGTTCAGTCTGGAGAAGAGAAGGCTCCCAGGTGACCTCCTTGTGGCCTTCCAGGATCTGAAGGGGGCTACAGGAAGGCTGGGGAAGGACTGCTCAGGATCTCAGGCAGTGCTAGGACCAGGGGGAATGGAATGAAGCTGGAGGTGGGGAGATTGAGGCTGGAGGTGAGGAGGAAGTTCTTCCCCATGAGAGTGGTGAAGCCCTGGAATGGGTTGTGCAGGGAGGTGGTTGGGGCCCTGTCCCTGGAGGTGTTTAAGGCCAGGCTGGATGAGGCTCTGTCCAGGCTGATGTAGTGTGGGGTGTCCCTGCTCATGGCAGGGGGGTTGGAACTAGCTGATCCTTGTGGTCCCTTCCAACCCTGAATGATTCTATGATTCTACAACTCCCTGAAGGGAGGTTGTAGCCAGGTGGGGGTTGGTCTCTTCTCCCAGGCAACCAGCACCAGAACAAGAGGACACAGTCTCAAGCTGTGCCAGGGGAGGTTTAGGTTGGATGTTAGGAAGAAATTCTTTACAGGAAGAGAGATTGGCCATTGGAATGTGCTGCCCAGGGAGGTGGTGGAGGCACTGTCACTGGAGGTGTTCAGGAAGAGGCTGGATGAGGCACTTGGTGCCATGGTCTGGTTGATTAGTCAGGGTTGGGTGATCAGTTGCACTTGATGCTGTGCCAGGGGAGGTTTAGGCTGATGGATTAGGTTGGATGTTAGGAAGAAGTTCTTCCCAGAAAGAGAGATTGGCCATTGGGATGTGCTGCCCAGGGAGGTGGTGGAGTCACCATCCCTGGAGGTGTTTAAAAGAGGCTGCTTCCTCCAAGCAAACCCCAGCTGCTTCTAGAGCCTGAGCCCCAGGAATCAGAGCAGAACAAAATGCAAACTTAAAAAAAGAGAACAAAAACTCTACCCCCCCTGCAGGAATGTCTGACTAGCCAATTACCTTCCAGGGTAACAGGATCATCAGCTAGCTTGGGCTTTAACCCCACATGCTGGAACACAGTGGTTTATCAACTACCAATCTGTTCAGCTACCAAGCAGAGTGACTCATCTGGTGACTGACCTGTTTGCCTTCTGCCTTTTCTGACACCTATTTTTCAACCTGCATTTCAGAGGGGGGCAACAAAAAGACTGCAACACAAACATCTCTGGCTTCTGACTGCTTAGTTTCTCCCCCTACAAAACAAGTGTGGGGTGTCCCTGTCATTGGCAGGGGGGTTGGAACTAGATGATCCTTGTGGTCCCTTCCAACCCTGACTGATACTATGATAACTTGTAACACATTTGCTTCAGACCCTGATAGTAACTGGCACTGGGATTCCACCTAAGCTGCCTTTAGCTGGCTGAATGGAGGTTAAGCTTTTCCATGTCCTGCAACAGATGCTGTGTCCTGGAAGGAACATTCCTAAGCAGCCACCTTACCATTTTGGCAGCTTCATCCAAGTCATCACAAGCCAGAATTTTGAGGCCACTAGCTGTAATTAAAGCTTTGGCATCATCAACTCGTGTACCTGAAGAAACAGACAAGAAGACACCAGGCTTACTTAACAGAGGACTGCTTCTACCAGAGGCTTCTCACGGGAGAGCAGCGGCGGGCGGGGAGCGGCGAGGCTCTGGCCCAGGGGGGCTCTGGCCCAGGGGGCTCTGGCCCAGGGGGGCTCTGGCCCAGGGGGCTATGGCCCAGGGAGGCTCTGGCCCAGGGGGCTCTGGCCCAGGGGGTTCTGGCCCAGCAGGGCGGTGTGACAGCGCTTGTCTTTCTGTAATTTGGGGTCAGGAACTGGCTGGAGGCTGAGCCCAGAGAGTGGTGGTGAATGGTGCCACAGCCAGCTGGCAGCCAGGCACCAGTGGTGGCCCCCAGGGATCAGTGCTGGGCCCCATCCTCTTTAACATCTTCATTGATGATCTGCATGAGGGCATTGAGTCAGTCATCAGCAAGTTTGCAGATGACACCAAGTTAGGAGCAGATGTTGGTCAGTTAGAGGGCAGAAGGGCTCTGCAGAGGGACCTTGACCAAATGGACACATGGGCAGAGTCCAACAGGATGGCATTCAACAAGTTCAAGTGCCAGGTGCTGTACTTTGGTCACAACAACCCCATGCAGAGCTACAGGCTGGGGGCAGAGTGGCTGGACAGCTCCCAAACAAAGAGGGACCTGGGGGTACTGATTGACAGCTCCCTAAACATGAGCCAGCAGTGTGCCCAGACAGCCAAGAAGGCCAACAGCATCCTGGCCTGCATCAGGAACAGTGTGGCCAGCAGGAGCAGGGAAGTCATTCTGCCCCTGGACTCAGCACTGGTTAGGCCACACCTCGAGTCCTGTGTCCAGTTCTGGGCCCCTCAGTTTAGGAAGGAGGTTGCCTTGCTGGACCAAGTCCAGAGAAGGGCAACGAAGTTGGTGAGGGGTTTGGAACACAGCCCTGTGAGGAGAGGCTGAGGGAGCTGGGGTTGCTTAGCCTGGAGAAGAGGAGGCTCAGGGGAGACCTTCTTGCTCTCTACAACTACCTGAAGGGAGGTTGTAGCCAGGTGGGAGTTGGTCTCTTCTCCCAGGCACCCAGCAACAAAGCTGAGGAGGGGTTTGGAGCACAAGCTTTTCCAGGCTGGTCAATGCCATGCTCTGATGCTACAGTTAACATGCAGGGAAGCAGCCTCACCTTGCAACCGTACCACAATGGGGATTTTCAGCTCCAAGTCCTGCACTGCCGTGACGATGCCTTGCGCTATCACATCGCAGCGCATGATGCCACCAAAAATGTTCACCAGAATAGCCATCACCTACACAACCAATGGCAAAGTTCAGGTTAAAAATGCCCAGAGCCACATCAGACTGAAAACACCACTCAGCCTTTCAGCCCCGAGAAAATTCAAGCTCCCTAAGTGTAGGACAAGACTGCGACAGACAAGGAACATCTCCCTTCTAGAGAGCACCACCGGCACAAGCACAGCGCTGCAGGCACACACAGCAGAAGAGTTACTGCAGGAAAACCCTATGGCAGACATGTCATCCCAGGAAACTTCCAATTGTCCTGCAATCCAGCATGCTGGAAGGTGTCCAGAGAAGGGCAACGAGGCTGGGGAAGGGTCTGGAGCACAGCGCTGTGAGGAGAGGCTGAGGGAGCTGGGGTTGCTTAGCCTGGAGAAGAGGAGGCTCAGGGGAGACCTTCTTGCTCTCTACAACTCCTTGAAGGGAGGTTGTAGCTGGTCTCTTCTCCCAGGCAAGCAGCACCAGAACAAGAGGACACAGTCTCAAGCTGTGCCAGGAGAGGTTTAGGCTGGATGTTAGGGAGAAGTTCTCCCCAGAAAGAGAGATTGGCCATTGGAATGTGCTGCCCTAAACATGTCCAGAGAAGGGCAGCGAGGCTGGAGGGAGGCCTTGAGCACAGCCCTGTGAGGAGAGGCTGAGGGAGCTGGGGTTGCTTAGCCTGGAGAAGAGGAGGCTCAGGGGAGACCTCATTGCCCTCTACAACTACCTGAAAGGTGATTGTAGCTGGGAAGAGGTTGGTCTCTTCTCACAGGCAACAAGCACCAGAACAAGAGGACACAGTCTCAAGCTGTGCCAGGGGAGGTTTAGAATCGAGGTGAGGAGAAAGTTCTTCACCAAGCAAGTCGTTTGTCATTGGAATGTGCTGTCCAGGGAGGTGGTGGAGTCACCATCCCTGGAGGTGTTCAAGAGGGGATTGGATGTGGCACTTGAAGCCATGGTTTATTTAGGCAGGAGGTGTTTAAGAGAAGACTGGATGAGGCACTTGGTGCCATGGTTGAGTTGATTAGATGGTGTTTGGTCACAGGTTGGACTTGATGATCTCGAGGGTCTTTTCTAACCTGGTTAATTCCACTCTATTCTATGAGTTGCAGGCAATGGCTGTTTCTCTTGCTCAGTGTGTATTCTGTGTAGCTACTTGAAAACACCCACAGCCATGTTCTGTGGAAAGCCTGTGTAGTACATAAGCATATTCTGAGCATGATTAATAAAGAGAGTAATCTAACTCCTGTTCAATCAAATTAAGCAGATGAAACCTCAGTAATGTCATCTAACAACTTGTCAATTGTTTATCTTTCCATTTCTAACATTACAGAAGTGTGCCCAGGTGGCCAAGAAGGCCAAAGGCATCCTGGCCTGCATCAGGAACAGCATGGCCAGCAGGAGCAGGGAGGTCATTGTTGCCCTGGACTCAGCACTGGTTAGGCTACACCTTGAGTCCTGTGTCCAGTTCTGGGCCCCTCAGTTTAGGAACGATGTTGAGTTGCTGGAAGGTGTCCAGAGAAGGGCAACAAAGTGGGGGGAAAGAAAAAAAATCAACAGGTTTCCAGGTCTTCTTTCACCTTGCACCAAGATTAAGCAGACATCTCCATGTTCTTCACCTTTTAACTCTATGCCTATAAAAACATTTTCTGGAGAACATGCACCAAAGCATCATCTCGAGGGCTGGAGCACCTCTCCTGTGAGGACAGACTGAAGGAGTTGGGGCTGTTCAGTCTGCAGAAGAGAAGGCTCCCAGGTGACCTCATTGTGGCCTTCCAGGATCTGAAGGGGGCCTACAAGAAGGCTGGGGAGGGACTGCTCAGGATCTCAGGGAGTGCTAGGACTAGGGGGAATGGAATGACGCTGGAGGTGGGGAGATTGAGGCTGGAGGTGAGGAGGAAGTTCTTCCCCATGAGAGTGGTGAAGCCCTGGAATGGGTTGTCCAGGGAGGTGGTTGGGGCCCTGTCCCTGGAGGTGTTTAAGGCCAGGCTGGATGAGGCTGTGACCAGGCTGATCTAGTGTGGGGTGTCCCTGCCCATGGCAGGGGGGTTGGAATTAGCTGATCCTTGTGGTCCCTTCCAACCCTGACTGATACTATGATACTTTACCACTGTGTATGACCTTGACATGCCACCTCTTGCCTCACCTTTTTATCAGAGGTAATTAGCTTAAAGGCTTCTGTCACTTGCTGCACTGTAGCACCACCTCCTACATCCAGGAAGTTGGCTGGAGTCCCGCCGTGAAGTTTAATGATATCCATTGTGGCCATGGCTAAACCAGCACCATTGACTGGGAGAATAAAGACAGCATTAGGGAACTCAGCTTATAAATCCATTAGGTCATATCAAATCCATTAGATGGAACATACCCAAGCATCCTATGTTTCCATCCAAGCCTATGTAGTTGAGATCTGATTTTGCAGCATCCCTATCTCTCTGATCTTCCTGTGTCCAGTCCTGCAAATCAAAGATCTTCTTCTGACGATAGGCAGAGTTACTGTCAAAGTTTATCTTTGCATCCATACACATCACTGGAAGAAAACAAGATACAACCATTATTTAATACTGGAACAATAGCTCCAGTTTAAAAACACAGTTAATTAATACAGAGAAGAGAAGAGAAGAGGAGAGAAGAGAAGAGAAGAGAAGAGAAGAGAAGAGAAGAGAAGAGAAGAGAAGAGAAGAGAAGAGAAGAGAAGAGAAGAGAAGAGAAGAGAAGAGAAGAGAAGAGAAGAGAAGAGAAGAGAAGAAGAGAAGAGAAGGAAGAGAAGAGGAAGAAGAGAAGAGAAGAGAAGAGAAGAGAGAGAAGAAGAGAAGAGAAGAGAAGAGAAGAGAAGAGAAGAGAAGAGAAGAGAAGAGAAGAGAAGAGAAGAGAAGAGAAGAGAAGAGAAGAGAAGAGAAGAGAAGAGAAGAGAAGAGAAGAGAAGAGAAGAGAAGAGAAGAGAAGAGAAGAGAAGAGAAGAGAAGAGAAGAGAAGAGAAGAGAAGAGAAGAGAAGAGAAGAGAAGAGAAGAGAAGAGAAGAGAAGAGAAGAGAAGAGAAGAGAAGAGAAGAGAAGAGAAGAGAAGAGAAGAGAAGAGAAGAGAAGAGAAGAGAAGAGAAGAGAAGAGGAAGAGAAGAGGGAAGAGAAGAGGGAAGAGAAGAGGGAAGAGAAGAGGGAAGAGAAGAGGGAAGAGAAGAGGGAAGAGAAGAGGGAAGAGAAGAGGGAAGAGAAGAGGGAAGAGAAGAGGGAAGAGAAGAGGGAAGAGAAGAGGGAAGAGAGAAGAGAGAAGACAGAGAAGAGAGAAGAGAGAGAAGAGAATTAACCAGGTTTGAAAGGACTTTCGAAGTCATGGAGTCCAACCTATCACTCAACACCATCTAATCAGTTAAACCATGGCACCAAGTGCCTCATCCAGGCTCTTCCTAAACACCTCCAGTGATGGTGACTCCACCTGGGCAGCACATTCCAACATCAAATCTCTCTTTCTCTGAAGAACTTCTTCCTAACATCCAGCCTGAACCTCTCAGTGTGCACTTGCAGCCCACAAAGCCAATCACATCCTGGGCTGCATCAGGAGAAGTGTGGCCAGCAGGGCAAGGGAGGTGATTCTCCCCCTCTGCTCAGCTCTGCTGAGACCCCACCTGGAGTCCTGCCTCCAGTTCTGGAGCTCCTATTCCAAGAGGGATCTGGAGGTGCTGGAAGGTGTCCAGAGAAGGGCCAGGAGGATGAGCAGAGGGCTGCAGCACCTCTCCTGTGAGGACAGACTGAAGGAGTTGGGGCTGTTCAGTCTGGAGAAGAGAAGGCTCCCAGCTGACCTCATTGTGGCCTTCCAGGATCTGAAGGGGCCTACAAGAAGGCTGGGGAGGGACTGCTCAGGATCTCAGGGAGTGCTAAGACTAGGGGGAATGGAATGAAGCTGGAGGTGAGGAGGAAGTTCTTCCCCATGAGAGTGGTGAAGCCCTGGAATGGGTTGTCCAGGGAGGGGGTTGGGGCACCATCCCTGGAGGTGTTTAAGCCCAGGCTGGCTGAGGCTCTGTCCAGCCTGATCCAGTGTGGGGTGTCTCTGCCCATGGCAGGGGGGTTGGAACTAGATGATCCTTGTGGTCCCTTCCAACCCTGACTGATTCTATGATACACAGAATTAACCAGGTTGGAAAAGACCTTTGACATCATTGAGTCCAACCTATCACCCAACACCATTTAGAGTAACACTTCAGGGTGGCCTTAGAGAGAAGAACTACCATTCCCTCCCCTCAACTCCCCTTTTCTTCTGGTACAGGGGGGGAGAAGGTTTGGGGGGGGCAATGGAGCAGCTTCCTGCTCTCTGGAGAAACAAGAGGGGTGCCAGGGGGGTTGCTATGTTATTTGCTGATTGTAAATACCTGCATGATCTTGTGACTCCTGTAGATTTTGTACATACCCATTGCATTCCACTGTAGAGTGCAGTTTTGGCTTGCAAGTGCAGCTTTCATTTGCTGCCAACTGAGTTAGTTGTGCTAAGTTATTGTGATGGGGAAACTTCAACCCACCACAAGGTTATTCCAATTGTTTAAGGAAGCTTAAGAGCCTACTTAACAATTAAGAGCATATATCTTTGAGGTCTTTTCCAACCTGATCAGTTCTATGACTCTATGATACCTATTACGCTTAGCTTCTCAAATTTATAAGCTTCATGGAATCATGGAATCAATAAGGTTGGAAAAGACCTCAGAGATCAGCAAGTCCAACCTGTCACTCAACACCTCATGACTTAACTAAACCATGGCTTCAAGTGCCACATCCAATCCCCTCTTGAACACCTCCAGGGAGGGTGACTCCACCACCTCCCTGGGCAGCACATTCCAATGGCCAGTCTCTCTTTCTGGGAAGAACTTTCTCCTCACCTCCAGTCTACACTTCCCCTGGTGCAGCTTGAGACTGTGTCCTCTTGTTCTGGTGCTGCTTGCCTGGGAGAAGAGACCAACTCCCACCTGGCTACAACCTCCCTTCAGGCAGATGTACACAGCAATAAGGTCTCCCCTGAGCCTCCTCTTCTCCAGGCTAAGCAACCCCAGCTCCCTCAGCCTCTCCTCACAGGGCTGTGCTCCAGACCTCTCCCCAGCTTTGGTGGACTCCCTTTACCCCTTAATAAGAGAACACTCTACACTTTAAAACAATGTGTCTCCACACCCTGGTAATGCTAAGGCATCTTGCTGTGTACAGCTGAAGGTTTAACAGTGCAAAGCACCCAACTTAAGACTTACAAAACAGTCAAGCTGTTCTTCCCCATGAGAGTGGTGAAGCCCTGGAATGGGTTGTCCAGGGAGGTGGTCAAGGCCCTGTCCCTGGAGCTGTTTAAGCCCAGGCTGGATGAGGCTGTGGCCAGGCTGATGTAGTGTGGGGTGTCCCTGCCCATGGCAGGGGGTTGGAACTAGGTGATCCTTGTGGTCCCTTCCAACCCTGACTGATACTATGATATTATGATAAGAGCACAAAGAAGAAACATTACCAACTCCTGAGGCATCTTCCACCATAGGATTGATTTCTATCATGGTAGCATCATACTTCAGAAAGAGATTATACAATTTGATCATGTTTTCTGCTGCTTCATCCACCAGATTAGGAGGAAATCCCATTTTTTGGGCCAGCTGAAAAGTAAAAGATTGGTTATCAATTAGCTGATGGTGAGGGGGTTGATCCAGTTAGCAATGGTTCAACGTCCTAGTTCAGCCACTGCTTTGTGTGTCAGCTCAACCTGCAGATGGAGAACCTCTCCTGTCTGCTGGGAAATAAAGCAACTCTTGGGGTCCAAAAAATTGTTTTCAATACAAATCCTAAAATGAGGTAATGAAGAGACATCATCACATACCTTCACAAAGCTAGATTAAGCACATCCATGCAGGGTTGGATTTACCTGGAAGGACCTGGATATGTAGCTCAAACACACCTCACAACATCAAAAGCAATTCAGAGAACCCAGCCCCCCTCACAAAACTGAGAAGCAGCCCTCCCTTCCCCACTCATGTGTGCTTTTGGTCACATCAGCAATTACCCTAACAGCTTGCTCCTTTTTGATGCCTTCCACAATGTCAATGGGCTCCTTAATTATTGCATCGGGATTCTCTGCAGCAACGTCTTCGATATTGACACCACCCTGAGAACTGCCAATCAGCACAGGGCCCTGGAACAGAGAGGTGGAGAAAGAAAGACAGAAAGAAAAGTCATTCTGTCACACAACTGGAACTTAGTTCTCCCCATAAGGGACCTCACAGCACCAAAACCTCCTTGTCAGCTGGAAATTTATCATGTGGGCTTTATGTCCTGTGTGCTCTGGGGAGAATTGCTACCATTGATTCAAGGCACCTATAGGAAACTTTTTATAACACTTCCCACATTCTAAGGCATATAGAATAGAATCAGAATAGAATAGGAATGGAATGGAATGGAATGGAATGGGAATGGAATAGGAATGGAATGGAATGGAATAGGAATGGAATAGAATGGAATGGGATGGAATGGAATAGGATTGAAATGGAAGGGAATAGGAACGGAATGGAATGGAATGGAATAGAAAAGGAATGGAATGGGAATGGAATGGGAAAGAGAAAGGGAATGGAAATAGAATAGAATAGAATAGAATAGAATAGAATAGAATAGAATAGAATAGAATAGAATAGAATAGAATAGAATAGAATAGAATAGAATAGAATAGAAATAGAAATAGAAATAGGAAAAGGAATAGGAAAAGGAAAAGGAATAGGAAAAGGAATAGCAATAGGAATAGGAATAGCAATAGGAATAGGAATAGCAATAGACCAGATAAGGTTGGAAGAGACCTTTGAGATCATCAAGTCCAACCTAGCACCCAACACCATCTAATCAACTAAACCATGGCACCAATTGCCTCATCCAGCCTCTTCCTAAACACTTCCAGTGATGGTGACTCCACCACCTCCCTGGGCAGCACATTCCAATGGCCAAGCTCTCTTTCTGGGAAGAACTTTCTCCTCACCTCCAGCCTACACTTCCCCTGGCACAGCTGGAGACTGTGTCCTCTTGTTCTGGTGCTGGTTGCCTGGGAGAAGAGATCAACCTCCTTCAGGGAGTTGTAGACACCAAGAAGTTGAAGGTGGGGAGATTGAGGCTGGAGGGGAGGAGGAAGTTCTTCCCCATGAGAGTGGTGAAGCCCTGGAATGGGTTGTCCAGGGAGCTGATTGGGGCCCCATCTCTGAAGGTGTTTAAGCCCAGGCTGGCTGAGGCTCTGGCCAGGCTGATCTAGTGTGGGGTGTCCCTGCCCATGGCAGGGGGGTTGGAACTAGATGACCCTTGTGGTCCCTTCCAACCCTGACTGATACTGTGATACTATGAATCATAGAATCAACAAGGTTGGAGAAGACCTCAAAGATCATCAAGTGCAACCTGTCACCATTTCCTCATTCATAAGCATCCTAGACTAACTACAGTGATTAGGATCACATCTAAAAACAGGACTTCAAGCCAGCAGCAGTAACAGCAGCACAGCCTTATCAAGAGGCAGTAACAAGAGAGTTTTGCTCAATAGACACTAATAAGATATACTTCATTTTTAATGGAGAGCAAGAAGGAGTGAGGAAAATGTTTATCTAATTTGCTTAAACCAATTACAATAAATGTTATTACTGTAAGGATGATTGCTTATTGTTAAGATGACTTCAGGGCTCTAAAATCCAGCCATCTGCAGTGTTTTAATGCCACCTTGTGGCAAGTCTGGGCTGCATTCTGGAACTTCTGAATCTTCCCTGCACTTGAGTACAGCAGACAGTAAATGTCCAACTCACCCAACTGCACCAAAACTCAGCATGACTGGTACTGAGGACACAGCCTCAAGCTGTGCCAGGGGAGGCTTAGCCTGGATGTTGGGAAGAAGTTCTTCACAGCAAGAGAGATTGGCCATTGGAATGGCTGCCCAGGGAGGTGGTGGAGTCACCATCCCTGGAGGTGTTTAGGAAAAGAGTGGATGGGGTGCTTGGTGCCATGGTTTAGTTGATGAGATGGTGTTGGGTGCTAGGTTGGACTTGATGATCTCAAAGGTCTTTTCCAACCTGGTTAGCCAGCAGGAGCAGGGAAGTCATTCTGTCCCTGAACTCTGCACTGGTTAGGCCACACCTTGAGTCCTCTGTCCAGTTCTGGTCCCCTCAGTTTAGGAAAGATACTGAGTTGCTGGAAGGTGTCCAGAGAAGGGCAACAAAGCTGGGAAGGGGTTTGGAGCACAGCCCTGTGAGGAGAGGCTGAGGGAGTTGGGGTTGCTTAGCCTGGAGAAGAGGAGGCTCAGGGGAGACCTTCTTGGTGTCTACAACTCCCTGAAGGGAGGTTGTAGCCAGGTGGGGGTTGGTCTCTTCTCCCAGGCAACCAGCACCAGAACAAGAGGACACAGTCTCAAGCTGTGCCAGGGGAGGTTTAGGCTGGAAGTTAGGAAGAAATCCTTCTCCCACACAGAAAGAGATTAGCCATTGGAATGTGCTGCCCAGGGAGGTGGTGGAGTCACCACCACTGGAGGTTTTAGGAATAGATTGGATGGGGCACTGGTTGCCATGGTTTAGTTGATTAGATGGTGCTGGGTGATAGGTTGGACTCAATGATCTCGAAGGTCTTTTCTAACCTGGATAATTCTAATACCAATATGAATAATCATTAAATATTCATTAAATTTCAACTGCAGCATTACATTTCTAAAGCATTTAAACACTAAGGCAATCTCACAGCCTGAGAGACTGCAAAACAATACCCAGCTTATGTCTATTACAGTATCACAGTATCACCAAGGTTGGAAGAGACCTCAAAGATCATCAAGTCCAACCTGTCACCACAGACCTCATGACTAGACCATGGCACCAAGTGCCACATCCAATCCCCTCTTGAACACCTCCAGGATGGGGACTCCACCACCTCCCTGGGCAGCACATTCCAATGACAAATGATTCTCTTGGTGAAGAACTTTCTCCTCACCTCCAGCCTAAATTTCCCCTGGTGCAGCTTGAGACTGTGTCCTCTTGTTCTGGTGCTGGTTTCTAGAGAGATTGCTGATTTTCAGAACAGTAAACAAGTTGTGTGTTGGGGTTTTTGAATGTAAAGCCCCATGAGGAGAGGCTGAGGGAGCTGGGGTTGCTTAGCCTGGAGAAGAGGAGGCTCAGGGGAGACCTTCTTGCTGTCTAGAACTCCCTGAAGGGGGGTTGTAGCCAGGTGGGGGTTGGTCTCTTCTCCCAGGCAGCCAGCACCAGAACAAGAGGACACAGTCTCAAGCTGCACCAGGGGAGGTTTAGGCTGGATGTTAGGAAGAAGTTCTATACAGAGGGAGTGATTGCCCATTGGAATGGGCTGCCCAGGGAGGTAGTGGAGTCCCCATCCCTGGAGGTGTTCAGGAGGAGACTTGCTGGGGTGCTTGGTGCCATGGGTTAGTTGTTTAGGTGGGTTGGATTGGTTGATGGACTGGACACGATGACCTTGAAGGTCTCTTCCAACCTGGTTTATTATTCTATTCTATTCTATTCTATTCTATTCTATTCTATTCTATTCTATTCTATTCTATTCTGTTCTATTCCATTCCATTCCATTCTATTGTACTCCATTCTATTGTACTCCATTCTATTCTATTCTATTCTATTCTATTCTATTCTATTCATTCCATTCTATTCTACTCCATTGCATTCTATTCTACTCCATTCTATTCTACTCCATTCTACTCCACTCCATTCTACTCCTTTCCATTCTATTCTATTCCATTCTATTCCATTCCATTCCCCTGGCACAGCTTGAGACTGTGTCCTCTCGTTCTGGTGCTGATTGCTAGAGAGATTGCTGATTGTCAGAACAGTAAACAAGTTGTGTGTTGGGGGGGGGGGGGTGTTGAATTTAAAAGACTAATACAAGTTATAATCAGCTGCCACAAGTTAATTAGCTGTGTCTGCAACATCACTCACTTGGAAAGACCTCTCCATGGTTATTGCAAAGTAGTATTCCCTCCTGGGGTATCTGCGCTCACAGATGAACACCTGATTGCATATCCTGCCCTTCTCTCCGGTCTGCTTGGTGAACAGCTTCTTCCCAATCATTCTGGAGGAGATCTCTTTTGCTTCTTCTGGACTGGAATAAAAGAAGCTCAGAATGTGACAGAGAAACTGCTGGGAAAAAAAAATACAGGAGAAACCAAACC